>JABUQX010086974.1:45000-62298 GCA_015478945.1 Trachelipus rathkii
TTATCTTTCGGGACTTAGTTTTTTTGCTGAAATCTTTTGACTGATATTTAAAACTAAATTACTGTTATTTATATTATAAAATTAAAAGTTTTGATTAGTCAATTTTTTTTCTTTCAGGTGTTGAAAATTGACATTGCTTGAAGAAAACCTTTATTTTAGTTCAAGGTGAGAATCAAAATTCTTCAGTGGTTAATTAAATCCTCGAAGGCTTACCGCGAGCATTTTTCAAATGATGACTCGCAAATTTAATCGAGGAAGAAAAATATTTTTGAAGTTATATCTGAGTTTTGGCTCATGAAAGCCTAAATCTCGTTCCACTTCGAACAGTATATTTATATTGGCAATTTTTTTTTAAAGTAATGGGCAATCAATAAATATTCTTCCCACATCTTAAAACTAATTTCATACATATTTTGATTTTTCTGTAGTAGCTTTGTGCTTTCTTTAGTTTGTTGAATAGACCTAATATGTTATTAATTATAATTTTACTGTAATGTCAAAATGTAATTAATTGCGTTAACTAATTTTTCAGGTATTAAAGCTGCTGTCATGTTAATGTATTTTAGTTACGTGCACCTAACCATTTTCTGTATGTTGGAAGTGTATTTCAACCTTTGTGACCGCGCCATCCTAATGACACACACATAAGAAATCTATACTACACATTGGTTCAAAATCTCTGACCTATCTATCTTTTAGAGATTTTATCCTTCATTGTTGTTGAATGTCATAAGTTCGATATGGTGTGCAAATTCAAATCATCGCTGTTTGAGGTTAGATTCATTTTAAGTTCTTAACATCTAATTTTTTTTTAATAGTTCTGAAAACTGAATAAAATTTTTGAAACTGTTTTTTTTAATAAGTTCATGCAAACTTTCGCCAAATTGTATCTATTAAATTTTTGTCTCAAAAAATGCATTACAATAACTTAAAAGAAATTAAATTATATGCCAAAACTCATTCCTTGTGAAATCCTTAGTATTAAGAGTAAATTTCTGCCTTGCCATCGGATCCACAGATTAGTGGTGGGGTGCGCAACATTCATCGGAGGCAGCCGCTAAGTAGAGGACCATGACCTAAGTTGGAAAGGAACCTTCCATACCGTTAGGTGCAAGCCCTTAGCAGCGAAAATACACCCTAAAGCTCATCACTGCGACAGACCTCGACTGTGGTACCTCGTCAATGTTAGAGTTTATCCCCCGGGCCATGCCCACAACTATGGCCCCTCAAAGCCACGCCATTTACTCCTATTATGCACCATTCTTCGTGCTTGTGGTAAATTCACATTCATTTCATTTTCTTCAGATATCTTTACGGGCTCAATTCACTTTTTCTTAGGTCTCCCAGCCAGTTGATTCCCAACACACTCACCTCTATACATCTGCTTGACCAACCAACTATAATCCATTCTTTCCATAGGAGCAAAGCACCTTAATACACTTTATTTTCTCGTTCACACCTTTCTTCAGACCAAAGCTTCCTACCCTAACACGTTCATTTATCAATTATGATATCACACCTAACACGCCTCTAAGATTATTAATCTGAACAGACTTCACCTTAGATCTATACCCATCTATTCCATACAATAGTTTCGGTATAATACATGAACACCAGTAGCAAGATATACCCCCATGCAGAACCCAAATATCTCGAGACTTATCCCTTTGCATCCACGAAAGATTAAATTGCACCAGCCACCATAACTTTCTACTACACAGCATCATCCGTTCATTTTTCATCTAACATGATAAGTGAGCATAGTCACATTGAACAGTAATGAGGGAGGACAGGATATGAAAATCTTGTTGATATCGGGAAATCTGAAGTTGGATTTTATATAATAGGGCATATTAATTAATTATCGATTATTTGTTTTTCATAATTGGTTTGGTTAGCGTTTTTGATTAGGCTAACGGTTTTAGAAACATTTAATTAAAAATGAAAATTAGAAAAAAGTATTAAAGAATGATTAAATATTTGGTTTTTATAAGTAGCTTAGCTTAGGAAATTTCAAAGCTAAAGGAAAGTTAGGTTTTGCAAGAAATATCTTTGAAGATTTAAATTTTATTACTTTCTAAATGATGATTAATTTATCTTTCGGGTCATAAATTACATGTTGACAGTCATTCTTACTGATTTTCCAGTTATAAAATTTTTTATGTATTACAATTATGTGATTATCTTAATTTTTTTCCCTTTTTTTTTAAGGAATTTAAAAAATTGGAAGAAAAACTTAAGAACATTTTTGTGCCTCGGTTTAGAAGTAAAGGTGAGATAAATTTTAAGTCTGCTTCTTTTGAAAAAAAATTTTTGTCGCTTTTTGCTATACTGTATTTTCAGTTATTAAAAAATAAAATATTTGATGCTTTTCGAATTTAGGAACAATATAATAATGTTGATTTTATAAAAACAATCGTCCATAATAATTCAACTGTTTTTTAGTTGTAATTTCATCCATTTCAAATTTGAAAAGTCTACTATAATCAACCAATGTTACAAACAAAATTATTTACGTTTTCCAGGATAAGAATATAAAAATTTATTTATTTAATATATTTCACAATAGAACTTAAGATTTTACATTATGTTTATACTCAAATAGGCATATATTATTTTTAAAAAGACTAATGATGTTATCATTCGGGATTTAATGTTTTTTTGCTGAAACATTTTGACTGATATTTAAACTAAAATACTCATTTATATTATAAAATTAAAAGTTTTGATTAGTCATTTTTTTTTCAATCGTTAAAAATTGACATTGCTTGAAGAAAAACTTTATTTTAGTTCAAGGTGAGAATCTAAATTCGTCAGTGGTTAATTAAATCCTCGTAAGCTTACCGCGAGCATTATTCAAATAATGGTCCGCAAATTTTGTCGAGGAAGAAAAATACTTTTGAAGTTGTATCTGAATTTTTGCTCATGAAAGCCTAAATCTCGTTCCACTTCGAACAGTATTTTTATATTGTCAATTTTTTTTTTTTTTAAAGTAATGGTCAATCAATAAATATTCTTCCCAAATCTTGTAGATAAATTCATACATCTTTTGATTTTTCTGTAGTAGCTTTGTACTTTCCTCATGTTTGTTGAATAGACTTATGTTATTAATTTTACTGTAATGTCGAAATGTAATTAATTGCGTTAACTAATTTTTCAGGATTTAAAGCGGCAGCCATATTAATGTATTAGAGACACATCCATGCCTCACTTTGCTCTTAATATTAAATCAATCATTCACAACCATTTTTCTTACAGACCCTCACTGTCGATATATTACTTTTGATTCCATTCGGAAGCCAACCACTTACACCTGCCACAGAGATTTTCTATTAATTCTGTCAAAGCCTGTTGCAAGTTCATAAAACAAACAAAATTTGTCTTGAACAATCAGCCCTTTAGTCACTCGACGTACTCTCAACCAAACCACCAGCATTTATCTTCCCTTCCCTACAACAACAATAAACTAATTCTTCTATAGTTACTATAGTTCCATTTTCGATCATTTCATCAGTAATTCTGCTGATTTACCTCAATTTTCTTACTCTAACTATTACCTCCTCCCTTAACTGTATACATTTCTAATTATGATGAAAAACTAAATCATTCATTATTATTCCAGGGGTTGAGTGAAAATTGGAATAATTAGTAAACTGGTGCTTCTCGGTTTTCACATTTTTCAGAGGTAGAGTGAAGTCCAAATTGGTGAAATGATGATCTCGAGATTTCCTTGGTTTAAGGTGAGCACCTAGCTTTGTTATTGTAAAATATCCTAAGATTTACCATTTAGTTATGTAGTAGTTAATTGTCGTGTAGAATTTGATATTTTTTCTTCCATTGCTTGTAATTTTATAAATCTCACTGATATATTGTGTGTTGAGAATGATAGGTGAACATATTCACATTGAACAGTAACAAGGAAGGACAGGATATGAAAATCCTCTTGATATCTGTGATATCGGAAGTCTGTGAAGTTATATCCGATTTTTTGCTCATGAAAGCAAAAATTTCGTTCACTTCTAACAGTATTTTGTATTCATCCATATTTAAAGTTTTTATTTTTTAGGTAATGGTTAAATCATACGTATATTGCTTTTTCTATAATAGCTTTTTACTCTTCTAGTTTTTGAAGAATAATATGCTATTAATTATGATTTTAACTATTATTAACTATGAAAATCGAGTATTTGTGTTTCATAGTGAGTTTGGTTAGGATTTTTGATGTGGCTAATTAATTTATTTGTAAAGCGGTCTTTGAAACATTTAATTAAAAGTGAAAATTAGTAAAATAATTAAAGAATGAATAAATATTTGCTTTTTATAACTAACTTTCCTTATAAAAGTTCAAAGCTAAATGAAAGTTAGGTTTTGAAAGTAATATGTTTCTTTTAAGGTTTAAATTTTATTCCTTTCTAAATGATGATTCATTTATCTTTCGGGTCATAAATTACATGTTGAGAGTCATTCTACTGATTTTCCAGTTATAAAATTGTTTATGTATTATAATTATGTGATTATCTTAATTTTTTTTTTCCTTTATTTTTTTAGGAATTTGAAAAATTGGAAGAAAAACTTTAAAAGAATTTTTGTGCCTTTGGCTTATAAATAAAGGTAAGATAAATTTTAAGTCTGCTTCTTTTGAAAGAAAACTTTGTCACGTATTGCTATACTTTATTTTCAGTTATTAAAATTTTTTTTTTTTAATATTTGACGCTTTCATCTTTCGGGACTGAATAAAATCTTTATTTTTTTTTTCCCCCCCCCAATGAATTTAATTATAAAAGCATAGGCAAAAATAATTCGGAACTTTCTTAAAAAAAAGCATCGGCAACAATAATTCGTTACTTTCTTAATTGTAATTTTCATTCATTTCAATTTTGAAAATTATAATAGATTCAACCAGTGTTAAAAATAAAATTATTTACATTTCTCAGGGTAAGAATAAAAAAATTAATTTGTTTTTCACAATAGAGCTTCAGATTTTACATTATATTTATACTCAAATACGCATTTAATGCTTAAAACAACTAATGATGTTTTTATCTTTCGGGACTTAGTTTTTTTGCTGAAATCTTTTGACTGATATTTTAAACTAAATACTCTTATTTATATTATTAAATTAAAAGTTTTGATTAGTCTTTTTTTCTTTAAGGTGTTGAAAATTGACATTGCTTGAAGAAACTTTATTTCAGTTCAAGGTGAGAATCTAAATTCTTCAGTTGTTAAATAAATCCTCGTAAGCTTACCACGAGCATTCTTCAAATGATTACTCTCAATTTAATGATGACCAAACTAAATTATGCTACCAATCGGAACTTAATATTTTGTTGCTGAAACCTTTTGACTGATATTAAACTAAAATACTCTTATTTATATTATAAAATTAAATGTTTTGATTAGTCATTTTTCTTTCAGGTATTGGAAATTGACATCGTTTTAAAAATATATGTTTTAGTTCAAGGTGAGAATTTAAAATTATTGAAATGACTCGCAAATTCAGTCGAGGAAGAAAGACGTTTTTTGAAGTTATATCGGATTTTTTGCTTATATAAACAAAAATTTCGTCCACTTCGAAGAGTATTTTCTATTCATCCATATTTGATGTTTATTTTATTTTTTTAGGTATTGGTCAAATCATACATATTTTGCTTTTTCTTTAATAGCTTTTTACTCTTCTAGTTTTTGAAGAATAATATGCTATTAATTATGATTTTAATAACTATAATTTCAAAATGTAATTTTTCAGGTATAAAGCTGCCATCATGTTAACGTATTCGAGTTGCGTGCACCTAATCATTTTGCAAAATTGAGAATATTGAAAGGAAGGTGTATCCCAATGTATTTCAACCTTTGTGACCGCGCCATCCTAATGACACACATGACAAACCTATCCTACACATTGGTTGAAAATCTTTGAGCTACCTATCTTTAGATTTTATCCTTCATTGTTGTCGAATGATGCAGAAGTCTTATTTGGTGTGGAAGTTCAAATCATAGCCGTTAAAGACGTTGTGTGTGTTTTAAGTTCTTTTCAGCATCTAAATTAAAAAAAAAAAAAAAAGTGAATAATTTTTTAAAATTGTTTTTAAAAGTTCATGAAAGCTTTCGCTAAATTGTATTAAATTTTTATCATTGTTGAAAAATAATTAATTGCATTAATTTTAAATTAAACAATTTATAGGTCTAAACTCTTTCCTAATGATTAAAAATAAATTTACGTATTTTGCTTAATTACATAATGTGAAGTCGAAAAATAAAAATTGCTCATGAAGAAGTTTTCTTTTGCCGTATATATCCTGTCATTGTTAAATTTTGGTCAAAATTTTTTATTCGCTAAAAAATATTTTGTACCATCCAATATCTGTGGAACATGGCCAGAGTTCTTCTCACTCTACCCTAACCTACCCTCTGCCGTTCGGCAATGGTCCAGATCTTATTGTGCCTACACCACCAAAGGTTTTTGATAATGATACACTGGAAATGTCTAGTGTTGCCCAGTCTGATGAACAAGCTGACGAAGAGCATAAATGCACCACAGAAAATGTAAAACGCAAGTTGTTTACTCAAAACGAGCTAAATGATTTGGTTAGGGATATGTGCCTAAAGGAAAAAGCCGAAATGCTTGCCTCGATTCTAGGAAAAGAACCAGTTGGTAAAAGGGACCAACATTGTTGTATATAGAACAGCAATTTGTTCAATATTTTCAACAAGCTGATGATTTAGCATACTGTTCAGGTATTGCCGGTTTGACGAATTTGTTAGACGCGAAAACCGGAATGGGTGGCTTTTCATACTCTTCTAAAACTACTTTAAAAGCGGTTCTATTAAACCATGGTAACATCTATGCATCATTACATTATTCTCTTTATATATATATGAAGGAAAATTATGAAAACCTTGTTAGTTTTAAAAAAAAATTATTCCGCTCATGGTTGGAAGATATGTGGCGATTTAAAGGCTTTTTGCATGCTCCTTGGCCAGCAAGGTGGGTTTACCAAATTTCCATGTTTCTTAAGTGAATGGAATAGTAGGGAGAGGTATCAACATTGGTCAAGAATAAACTGGCCTGCAAGACTAAGTTTTAAAGCCTGAAGAGCACTACATTCTGCGCAAAAACCTCGTGCATTCGGAACACATTTGCTGCTGCTACCTATACACAAAATTAGGCTTGATGAAACAGTTCGTGAAAGTCCTATCCAAAGATGGGCATGTTTCATGTATCTCTGCGAGGTTTCCTCATTTATCAGAAGCAAAATTGAAAGGTGGCGTGTTTATTGGACCCGATATCCAGAAATTAATTTTCGATTCCAACTTTAATAAAAAATGAAAATCAATGAGAAGGAGGCTTGGGTATCATTAAAGCAAGCAAGTTCTTGGGCAACAAAAAAAAAACCACAGTATATTTCTATTGTAGACATGTTCAGAGTGTTAGGATGTTTGATGAGCCTGAAGATTCACTTTTTGAACAGTCACCTTGATTTTCCCCCCGACAATTTGGGGGGTGCGAGTGACGAGCAGGGTGAACGTTTCCATCAGGAAATCGGTGATCGTAAGGTGGAAGATGATGGAAGGCTATTGCTAGTCACTTCAGAGAATTTCAGCAAGCGACTCTCAGGAGAAAATCCAATACCACAAGCTTCAGGGAGAAGAGGGAAAGAAAATATAAAGAAATGGACATATAAGCCTATATGATAAAAAGGTATTTTCATGTTTAGAAGTAATTAAAAGGTTTCTACATATTGTAAAACTATTTTAATTTACATTCCCATAGTATATTCTGCTAATATTCTACTTTGTAACGAAGTCCCACTGTGACAAAACTGTGGGTGATAGAACAAAACTGAGGTCAGATAAGGAATCGGCAACAATAAAACCATAAGAATTACCTATTAACGTTAAAAAAAAAAGTTTTCGTCAGCCTGTGTAATTGCAAACATATTACTACAGATTGCGCATTAAGATGCACTAGATTAGTTGTCTTGCTGATACCGCATCGACCCGTCCAATCCGAAAGCTTAGACCTAGGTTCCAACTTTAAATTTGGAAGCAAAACATTGCTCGACTTCATACTCGCTAATAAAAAATAACTTCTAGGAAAAAAATTCTTTTGATGATTGTATAAGCGCGAGTCGTGAACTGCCGACGATTTCTACTTCATGAACCAACTAAAATAGACAAAGATGCGAATTTGAAACTATTCATTGAAGCTTTGAACAGTTGGTCAATGGGACTAAAAAAAAAAAGTATATCGAGTTACAACTGCAAAAAAAAAGTATTTCGTTAGGATTAACCCCTACAAACTTTTTCTTTCGAGTTAGATTCAAAACTATAAAAAAAAAATAATACACTAAACCGATCCTAAACCAAGATATACTACGTCGCAAGAGCAGTCAAAATTTTCCGGGTTAATGAAAACATTTACATGTGTAGATTTCGGGGTGGCGACAATTTTACCAACCGTAACTTTTAACAATACTTTACTTTCCCCAAGGTTCAAAAGTAACAAGTTATTGATGTAGAAAAATAAGCTATGCACTCTTTGAAAGACCGTTCTTTATATCACTTGATTATTAGAGTATGTGCAAAAAAAAAAATATCTGAGGGGTGTAATATAATGATGTTTATTTAAAGGGAATTTTGATTATAATAAAATCTCTTCGCTTGGGTACGAGCGATTAAGTTTAGTTTAGTTAATAATTCTGTAGCCAACACCAACAACCAGTAGTCAAGCGGGATATAGAGAATAGCATAATAAATGATAAAATGTGTATGCAGATAGTTTTCTTGTTTTGTTTTTTTTGTTTTTTTAATTTAGGGTCTGTCCAATTTATCTCCTTTAAACTTTTCCTTTGTGACTTACTGGGTTGACATTCAGATGAACTAAAAAAAAAATTCATCTAAAAATTGCAATTCTTCTCAGCTTGAATGTAAAGAAATTTTAATAACAACAAAAATTTAATAAAAGTAAAATACTTTATTTAAGTTTAAAAGGGATTGCCGATAACATACATGTCAATAATATACAAACTAAAAATACCAACAAGTTTTGAAAAAATAGCAGCAGCTGATCTTTATTACTAAAAATTATTGCACAAAAAAAAAAAACAAAAAGAGTATCATTCACGGACAGTCATTATTAAATAATAATAATAACCTAAAGCCCAACTATCTGACTAGGATGACTTCCAATATCAAGACAGTTAAATTTCATATTTTCATATATAATAGTTCTCTACGAATTACTAGAAAAAAAAGACAACTAAAATTTCTAAGATAGTTTTTAAAAATTCCTAATGAATAAAAAAAATTCCCAATAACTATCCCTGATAAAAATGCATCAATTAAGAGGCAACAAATATTAAAATTCAATTTCATAACAAGGTATACATATATATATATACACGGAAAATCTTCAATCTTAACAATGCAATAGCTTGAGTTTGGAAGTAGTAACATTAAAATATTAATAATTATAAATAATATCTGTTGGAACAATCACAGCAAAAAAATAATTTGTTAAAAATAATAAAACAAATCGTGAAATTCTAACATATTAAAACAATAAGTTATATTAGGTTATTATGCCAAACCCATTTATGAGGTGTATGAATAAAACTGTGATGGATCAACTGGTCTTGCAGTAGCTGATATCTTCCTTTGCTTAAGAATAGGGGTTTTCCTCTCCTGTGAAATAATATATAACAATAATATAAACATCCATTACAACTAAAAATAATTAAAGAATGTCATCACCCTCAGTCAGGAACTAAGAATAACCATTTTTTATTCAAATTAAATACTACGAGGAAGTTGGGGATAGTCTTTAAGTAGTTAAGCACCTTTTATGGGAAATAAAGGAAGAAATCTACATTTTTATGTATTATTTTTGGTACGTGTTGTTATCGTTCACACCACAAACACTCTAATACGTTCATTCCTCATTTTATCAATCCTACTCACACCTAACACACCCCTAAGATTGTCCATCTGAACACATTGAACTTTAGACCTATACCTCTTATTCCAGACCATAGTCTCACTACTATACATTAACACAGGTAACAACATACCCTCATATAAGACCCTAGCGCACTCGAGACTTAGTCCTTTCACATCCACCAACGATTTAATTACACCAGCCACCTTCCTGCTATTCACAACTTCCTACCACACACTGCATCATCCGTTCAATTTTTATCCAACATATATCCTAAATATTTAAACTAAGGCACTTGTTCCAGCTGCTCACCATCTAACATAACTTCACACCGAGGACTGTCCTCACTCACAACCATAACCTTACTCTTATTCACGTTTATTTTCAAACCCCTCCTTACACCCTGCAAATCTCTCTACCAAATTCTCTCCAAACTATCTTCAGATTCACCACACAAAACCAAATCATCCGCATAAATTAGGGAGGGCACCCTCCACTCACCTCCATTCTCCATCATTCTAACACCATTTCCTGGTACCCCATCTCTAATTCTTTCATAACCCCATCCATAATACAAATTTGAATAACCAAGAAGACCCAGCACATCCCTGCCTTACTCCGCAATTAATATTAAAACAATCACTTGCAATGACATTTATTCTTACATACGCTTCACTATCGTCATACAGACTTTTGATTCCATTCAGAAGCTTATCACCAACACCATATATCAATAACACTTTCCATAGAGCTTCCCTATTAATCATATCATACGTTTGTTGAATCCAAAAAAACTAAATACAATTTTTTCTTCTTCCCCCTCATTTTCTCAATCATTTGTTTCAATGTAAAGATTTGATCCACACATGTTCTCTACCCTCTAAACGCACCTTGTTCTTTCACCATCAGTGCCTTCAGTCACTCGACGCACTCTTTCGATCCAAATACCACAACATTCAATAAAATTCAATAAAACACTCAATAAACTAATTCCCCTATAATTTCTACAGTTCCACTTATCCCCTTACCTTATATTAGGGTACTATTACTGCCCTCAATCCCTCGACTATACCCTCCATTAACGGTTTTACTTACACAACTTCCATAATCCAATCAATCAATCTCCGCCTCCGTTCTTAATCAATTCTCACCAGTAATTCATCTATACCTGCAGATTTACCATTCTTTCACTTTCTCACCTACCCATTTACCTCTTCCTTGCTAATGCTCATCCCAAAATACCTATTACTTCTTGCACAATCAAACTTAACTCACTATCACCTCTTAATTACTGCTAATATTACAGATTCTCGAAGTGTTTCCTTTTACCCACTCCCCTCACATCCATTTCATCAGTTACAAAAGCAGGTTCCCTCTATTCTTAACCTTTCGCCCGCGCTTCCTTCCAGAAGGGCTTCCTATTCCCTTATAAGTCCCCATTCATCCTCTTTCAAACTGTTTCTTTACCTCTTTTTTTTCTCCTACGTATATCCTTTTAGTATTTCTTTTTTCCTCCTTTATATAATTCCATAGCATCTTTCTTTTGAAAACTTCCATCATTAGCTTTTACTACATTCAACCAAATGCTTCTTTTTTACTTTTCACCGCTTGCATCGTCTTTACTTTTCCACCACTCACTGTTAAATCTCTTTCTTCCTACTTTAGACATTCACATACTTCTTTGCACTGTAACAATTGCTTCTTCATTTGCTCCCAAGATTTGTTCAGTTTCAACTTGTTCACATTCGACTGATTTATTTGCGAGCGTTCTTAGATACTATCCTTATTACCTTGTTCACTTAACTTCTCTCTCTTAATTCTAGCCGCTTCTTTCCGTATCACCTTTCTCTCCATCCAAGCCCCCACTAACTTAAATTTTACATAGAACAACCAAATGATCCGATAATCCCCTTCCCTAATCCCCCTCACCTGACTTTACAATTCCAACACCATATTCAACATCTTCTCACACACAAAACTCAACATACCTTTTCACTTCGATACCATCTCCACCTACATCAACTCTAGTACACTTATGGATACTCTTGTGTTTATAAAGAAAGTAATAATTACACACACACCTCTCCCCTCACAGAAATCAATCACCTTCCTACCATTCTCATTTTCTCCCGACACCCCAAAATCACCTGTTATACCACCCCTTTTCTGATCACCTATCCAGCCATTTATTTCCCCCAACACAATCAATCTGAAGCTAATACTCACCCCATACAAAACATCATTCAGATTATCCCAGAAAATCGTACGTCAACTTCAACATTTCCTCAGATGGACCATCTGCGCCACAAACCACACATACCTTGACCATTTTCAAACTTAAATTTAGCCTTAGAATTCTAGTACTCACGACACACAACACAACAAGTCTACCCATAGCTCTGTACCACAAGTCACTCATCAAAATTGCAATTCCGTCTCTCCCCCTCTCATTCCTTTCCACACCACACCACACCAAACCACTCATTTTCACCGTTTCCTTTCATCTTTGTTACAGTCACAATGAGCAAATCAAATTTTCCCTTTTCTAAATACGTCCACCACATCTCTCCTCTTCTCCTCAACATTTATTCCTCTGACATTACATGTACCCATACGATTCATACATTTTTGCCGAAAGATAGAAGGCCGTTTACGGCGATCACGAACTTCTCCGATGACTGCATTAGCATTCTTGGCAAGAGATAAGTGGTAGTGGGCAGCAACCCAACTACCACCGTCCCTTAGTCGCCTTCTACGACACGCAGGACATACGATGTGGGTAATTTTTTTCTCCCCCACACATAGGGATATAGTAGTAGGGATGTTTGTAAGATGTTGTCTAGAAGAGGGGTGTGCAAATTAAGTATGTAGATAAATGGTGGTCATTAAGATGTCGCCTGGAGGATGAATGTGTAAAGAATTTGAACGTAAAAGTGAAAGGCAAACCAGTAAAATGGGAGGAATTTCATCGCTTGAGTATTGCGTATACTCCCCTCTAATATAATTATATATATATCATATATATATATATATATATAGTATATATATATATATATATATTATATATATATATATTATAATATATATATATATTATATAATATATATATATGATATATCATTTTCTAATATATATATATATATATATATATATAATATAAAATAATAATAATAATAATAATAATAATATATATATATATCTATATATAATATATATATATAATATATATATATATAAATATATTATATATATAATATATATATATATATAATATATATTATCTATCTATATATATATATATATATATATAAATTATATATATATATATAATAAAGTTAGTGGCTTGGATGGAAAGGAAGGTGAAACGAAAGGAAGTAGGTAGAATTGAGAGTGAGAAAGTTAAGTGAGCAAGACAATAAGGATGAAGTTATGTAAGAGCGCTCGCTAGTAAATCGGTTGAATGTGAAGCAAGTAAGATACTGAACAAAATCTGGGGGCAAATGAAGAAGCAATTGTTAGTAGGCAAAGGAAGTGTGTGGATGTGCTAAAGTAGGAAGTAAGAATGTTACAGCGAATGGTGTAATGAAGAGGTGATGAATAAAAGTTTAAAGGTAAAAAAAAGAAGCGTGGTTGAATGTACTAAAAAGCAAATGATGAAGTTCAAAAGAAAGATGCTTGGAAATTTATAATAAGGAGGAAAAAAGAAATCTAAAAGGTGCAAAAGTTGCATACAAAGAGGTAAATGAACAGTTTGGAAGGAGGATGAATTGAGGACATACAAGGGAATGGGAAGCTCTTCTGGAAAGAAGCGCGAAGGTTAAGAATGACAATAAGGGAATCTGCTTGAATAATGAATAGGGATGGTGCTTTGTAACTGATTAAATGTGAGGGGAGTGTGGAAAAGAACACTTCGAAAATCTGCACAATATTAACAGTATGATGAGGTGTTAGTGGAATGTGTGTGGGGTTTGATGGAGAGCAAGAAGGAATGGTATTTTGGGGAATGAGGTTATTAGTAAGGAGGAGGGTAATGGGTAGCAGAGAGAAAAGTTGAAAGATGGTAAATATGTAGGGGTATAGATGAAATTACTGTAAAATGATCAAGACCAGTAAAAGTATGGTGATTGATTGGATTTGAAGTTGGGTATAAGCGTTTATGGAGGGTATAGTTCCAAAGGATTGGAAGAGAGCGGTAATAGTACCCTTAAATAAAAGGGTAAGGGAGAAAAGAGGAACTGTAGAAATTATAGGCGGAATAAGTTTATTGAGTGTTGTAGGGAAGGTATATTGCCGGCATTTTGGTCGAAAGGTGCGTCGAGTGAACTGAAGGACTGATTGGTGAAGAAAGGTGCGTTTAGGAGTGGGTAGAGGATGTGTGGATCAAAATCTTTACAATTAAAAACAAATTATGAGAAAATGAGGGAGAAGAAATAAATTATATTTAGGTTTATGGATTTGCAACATAGGCGTATGATAAGAGTTAATAGGGAAGCTTTAATGGCAGGTATTGTTAGTGATATTATGGTGTTGGTGGTAGGCTTCTGAATGGAATCAAAAGTGTATGAGGATAGTGAGGGATAGTAGAGCGTGTGCAAGAATAAATGGTGTCAACTGTGATTTTTTTAGGATTAATAGCGGAGAGAGGCAGAGTTGAAAGTGGTTGATGTCTCCTTGGTTATTCAATTTGTAATATGGAATGGGGTTATGAAAGAATTTCGAGGTGGGGATGGCAGGAAAGTGGTGTTAGAATGCTGGAGAATGGAAATGAATGGAGGGTGCCCTACCTATTATAATGCGGATGATTTTGGTTCTGTGTGGCTAATCTGAAGAGAGTTTGAGACGAATGGTAGAGAGATTTGGCGGGTGTGTAAAAGGAGGGGGTTTTGAAAGTAAACGTAGATAAGAGTAAGGTAATGGTTTGAGTGAGGACAGTCCTCCGTGTATAGTGTATGTTGAGATGGTGAGCAGCTGGAGCAAGTGTCTGAGTAAATATTTAGGGATGTGTTGGATGAGAAGGGAACGGAATGATGCAGAGTGTAGTAGGAAAAGTTGTGAATGGCAGGAGGTGGCTTGTGGCAATTAAATCGTTGGTGAAATGTAAAAGGGACTAAGGTCTTGAGTGCGCTAGAAGTAGTACATGAAGGTATGTTGTTCCTTGTGTTATTGTAGTAGTGACTATGGTCTGGAATAAGAATAAGATCTAAAAGTTCAATGTGTTTCAGTATGGACAATCTTAGGGGCCTGCTAGTGTGAGAAGAGTTAATATAAAAGGAATGAACGTTTAGAGAGTTGTGTGGTGTGAAGAAGAAGGGGTAAATAGAGAATAATTGAAATATGTTGAAATAGTTTGGTCACGTGGAAAGGATGAATGGATAGTCGGTGGTTAAGCGGATGTATAGTGGAGAGTTGTGTTGGGAACCGACCGGCTGGAGACCGAAGAGAAAGTGGATTGAGTCGGTGAAACGAATGTCTGAAGGGAGAGAATGTGAGTTTGGCAAGAGGCGAGAAATAAAGGTGCATTGATAGGAGCAGAATGGCGGGGTTTTGTATGGGGGCGGTTGTGGCCCACCTGGGCCAAGGGATGAACCCTTATACTTGACGATTTACCATAGTGAGGGTCCCGTCGTGGTCCCATGAAGCTTAGGTGGATTTTCTGTCTGTGACGAGCTTTCACTAATTAAGGGTAACAGAGGGGCGGTAAGGCTGGGCTTTCTTTTCGACATTTTGTCATACTCTCCTACTGCTTTCTTTTCCGATGCTTGTAGCGCACCTAACTCCCAATCTTGGAAAAAAGGTTAGATAAAGAAAGAAAGGAATATATATATATATTATATAATATATATATATATATTATATAAAATTATATATATCATATATATATATATTAGTATATATATATATATATATATGTATATATATATACTATATATATATATATATATATATATATATATATATAAGTATATATAGTATATATAATTATATATATATTATATAATTTTTTTTTTTTTTTTTTTTTTTTTTTTTTTTTTTTTGAGTTAGTGTCCAGGGGACCAACCACGGCTCACAATGAATGCGGCCACACTGGGCTGAAAAAAAAAATCAGCACCATGGGAGGGCCCCTGTCATATATATGTTTCAAATTGTAAAAAAAAAGTTGGATTGTGAAATGAATATTCAGTCAGTTCAACAATAAATAAAAACTAAATAAAATTTTATCCTTGCATTGTTAATAGTCTTAAGATTACATAATAAAATCAAATGCTATAAAGAATATTCACTTCTTGAAGATACAAGAAAATAGTGTTACTGCTAAAATGGGAAGATTCAGATAAGATATGGGATAAATCTTTAGGTGTGTTATGGACCGGTAAAGTAGGAAAATAACGACAGCGAATAGGGTCAGATGGGAACAATCAATGAAGATATGATGAACAGATATGGCGGTTTGGCGACGGCAAAATTATATATATAATATATATATATATATATATATATATATAAAAATCGATATATCGATATTTTTTAACCGACAGGAATAAGAGCAATTTGATATTTTTCTTAATATAACATTTAGTAGGGACCAAGTAGAAGAAACAGATGTCTTGGTCCAAATATATCCTAGTTACTACAGTGTGTATAAAAGTCCGAAGAGGAATTGGAAAATGGGGAACAGCGTGATGGACTGGTAGGGCTGTATCTCCTGTCCGATGGACCCGTATGTACAAAGACTTAATAACCTGACGATGCTTTAAAATTTTGACCAGTGTTGGATCTCTTGTAAAAGTGCATTTCTATTTTCTAATGATAAGCTGTGACAGAAGAATTAAGTCGTTTTGAAATATTACTGTTAAGGACAGATTCGTAAACTTAAAAAAAAAAGCTAAGAGGTTAAAAGGATAAAACGAGAGTTTGGGGGGTTGAATTGGGTCCCCCATTTTCAGTACATAACGAATGAGCGCAAACTTCCAGCAAGAAAAAAAAAGGTTGAAGCTGATAGGCAGAGATGAAATAATTTACCTAGGCAGGGTACAAGCTTGGAAGCTAAACTTTAAGATCCACAGGACCGTACGCCTTCTTAGTATTAATCTCAGAGAGTGTAGGGCTAACATCTTAAGAAGAAATAACTATGATAGACATGAATGATTGGAGGGACGTGGCGAAAAAGGAATAGTTCTGAAATAGTCTAGACTCTAGACTATTCCTTTAAACTCTAGAGTGAATAAGAGCAAGCTTAATTACTATGCTCAGAGATTATTATTTATGGCATCAATTAAAAAGCTCTGTAAAGATTTTGATGCATTACACGAGTTTAAATTATATAAAAATGTTAGTTATAATAAAATAATTAAAAATTGGAT
>JABUQX010086975.1:20000-38933 GCA_015478945.1 Trachelipus rathkii
TACTTTTTGAGATAATTCTCCTGTCTCTTTTCTGTTATTTTGCCCTTAAAAAAAATATTATTAAACTGGATAAAGTTTAATAAAGTACCAAAATCGTACAAAATATTTTTTGTTATCACTCCTTTACCTTTGCAACTTACCAAAGGAATAGAAGCAATTAAATCTATTTATTTTTATTATTATATATATATATATATATATTATATATATATATATATTTTTTTTTTATTTTATTTTTAAATTATTATATATATATATATATATATATATATATATATATATATATATATATATATATATATATATATATATATTAAACTATTAATTATAAAAGGAAAGTAAATTTAAACTTTAACTGCTTCACCTTTACTAAAATCAGTAGAGATTTATATAATTTTTTTTTTACCCTAGACATGAAAAATTTAAACAAAAATGTAAATAGATAACCTAAAATTTCATGACTCAGAGAAACGCGGGTCATCCAGCTCACATGAACCATATATATATATGTATATATATATATATTATATATATATATATATATATATATATATATATATATATATATATATATAAAAGTTATATATATATATATATATATATATATATATATATATATATATATATATATATATATATATATGGTCAGATTTTTTTAATGCTCACAGTATGTAGCTAGAGAACGGCAGGTCCTACAGTAAAACAAATTATATATTTGGAATCAGCCGAAAATTCTAAGGATGGGTTTTAATTTTTTTGCTTTTTTTTTTTTTTTAGTAAAATTTTTTTTTTTAACTAAAGGAATACCCTAGGGTAAACCGCAAAGATGGCAGGAGTCGGGGTCTCTCGGCCTCCGGGGATGGTCTCCGGAACCCCCGCTCTGGTATTTGGGTGTCGCGGGGTTCCTCCGCCCATCCCCTACGGGGTAAAACGTCCCCCCCTCTGTCCCCTGTCGGCTCGAGCCCCCTAAATTTGGTGAAATAATTTTGTTTTTTTTTGGAAAATTTTAAGTTTTTTTAGGCTAGAGCCGACGGGAGAAAGAGGGGGGGACGTTTAACATACCCCGGAGGAGGGATGGTCGGAGGAACCCCCGTGACACCCAAAGACCAAAGAGTGGGGGTTCCGAAGACCATCCACGGAGGGGGGATTAGTCCCCCCGTCGTCCACCGTGGCCGGAGAGACCTCTGACTCCTGCCATCTTGCGGCTTTACCCTAGGTATTCCTTGAATAAAAAAAATTTACTTCCAAAAAGAAAAAAAAAAAAAGTTAAATCCCATCCTTAGAATTTTCGGGTTGGTTCCAAATATATAATTTGTTTTACTGTAGGACCTGCCGTTCTCTAGCTACATACTGTGAGCATTAAAAAAATCTGACCATCTATATATATATATATATATATATATATATATATATATATATATATATATATATATATATTATATATATATATATATATTATATATATATATATATATATATATATATATATATATATATATATATATATATACAACACTTATTGTGAACACAAATAATAAATATTTACGTCGAAATAAACAAAGCTCAAAAAATAAAAAAAGTAAGTTCTTTTTATAGCAAATAAATTTTTAAAAATAATTTTCCATTTTTTGGACGATTTATTATTATCATGACGTCTCTAATATTGCTTAAGCTTTCTCATTTTCAAAAGCCTATGGTGGAGCACAAAAACAAAAAAAAAACAATTCTTTTTAGATTTTATTAATATTATTTATATTATAGTTGAAAATTAAAATAAAGTTTCTCTTTTTTTAGGTTTCATAAATACAGAATGTTAAAATCCAATTCACAGGTTTACCAACTTACTGAAGCTTAAATTGTTTTGAGAACCACAGTTTACCTAAGGTCCAAAAAATTTTTGTATTGGCCATTAGGTCGACAAATTTTTTGAAAAAATGTCTATTGGGTCGACAAGATAATGGTCGACAATTTTTTTCGCAATTTTCGACCATATGACCTGTCGACCACTTTCCCTGTCGACAATTTTTGTCAAGCTTCGAAAAAATTTAATATTGTCCAAATGGTCGGCACGTTCAAAATGAAGAGGAAAAGTGTTGACACATTTTTTTAAAAAAATGTCCATATGGCAAGATGGAATTAATTACCAATATCAAAATGCGTTACTAAAATATTTACTTGCAAGTAATATTGCCCAAGATGAGCATGACGTAGAAAAATGCAGTTCCAATAGTGTAGTCTGTGACTCCGCCCACTTTGTCACTACAACCAATGAGCTATCATCTGTAACTACTGCAGCCTCTGACATAGTCGATATTAATTTGTTGGTGAATGAGAGTGCTCCGATGGACCTCTCCGTACTAAATGAAAACAGCGAACGCGCTGAGGTAGAGATATTGGAAACAGTTAAAATAAATTTAATAACAACATTTGATAAAAATGCCAAAGTTTTAGCCGATTATTTTAAAAGAGATTTGGACTACGAAGAAATTAGACAAAACCAACAGTCTGATAAGTACCTTTGCGATCTGATGGTTAAGAAAGAGAAAACAAACTTTGAAGTTAATAAATTAGAGAAATTCTTTTTATAAAAAAAGGAGCATTATTTTCTTGTCGATGTCTCATTAAAGTGCTCAAGAGTTTGGTTTTGACATGAAACACGTTTGCTGAACGGTCAATCAAGCGAATACCATAATAATAACATTTAAGGGGTGAAATAGCACCCCTCTTACTGTATACAAAAATGACTTGTGTTTCCAGCAGCCATGCATAAAAAAATAAAAACAGTCTTGTACAAGCAAGTGCTCAGCATGTCAAAAAATATAAACTGTACCATGTCATAACAGTTCTAATTAATGTGTCTTTAAAGAAGTAAACGAAAGAAGTTTGATAGCTGCTTCATCGTGGACATATTCTAAGTTACCTAATGATGAAAAGGGTCATCAAAATACCTACTACGTCTAATTGACCGCTACAGTAAGTACCTGTTTGTTTGTGCCTCTGCTCATAAGAAATTACAATTCGGAAATTATATCTGCAGCGAACTCGACACGCGTCGTGTCACGACGTCGATTGGATAGAGAGATATACTCAGTATATGCTCACGCGCGAGGAATATTCTATGCGAGCTGACCACCAGTTGCTTCCAGAGACAGTGGTTTTGATTTTTTTTTGTTTTATTTAGGTTTCAAATTTCACTAGTCGCCTGTTTTTTCGAGGAAGTCTGTCAGGGCCGTGGAAATGGATTCACCGGACTACTCTTGTACTCAAACCCTAGATGTAAATGGCTCCCTGAGAGGTAAACTCATAGAATATGCGGCTTGTCTATGAGATGTTATGTTGCAAAACATTGATTTCATAGCCCACTCCGACTGGCGGAGCTTCATCTTACCTATGTTGTTTGTATCACTCTGACCACTCGCCGCCGATAACAAGAAAAAATCGAGGTCCCCCCCCCTCACAAAGTTTTTTTACCCCACGCCCCCCCCCCGCCCCAAAACCTTTTTGAAAAAAACAAGACACTCAATTGATGTTTGGTCAGAACATAGCAATACCTAGTGGATTAGTTTGATCCTGCTTCGGAGGACGGCCCCAAAGAATTAATGCATATCTTGTTAAAAGCTAGCCGAGCTTCTTTTAGCCCATCCGCTGCCTCCACACACCAATTATAAAAACTGGCACGTCTTCGTGCCAAAGGACTTACAGGAAGCGAAGTTTGTGCTAGTACGAGCAGACACAGTTAATGTCGGCAAAATTAGTCTCCTCGCTTATGTTCGAGCCCCTTATTAAAAGTTATAAAAGTTAATACACAGAATTACTTATCGACAAAAAAAATGGAAACTTCACTTTAAGAAAATTAAAGAAACGTTCGCATATATTATAACTTAGTATATTATTTTTTATGAAAGAGAAAATAAACACCTAAAAAAAAAAAAAATAAAAAAAAAAAACTCATCCTTTTTTTCATTTCAAGATGGTAAAAGACGCACCTAAGGTATAGTGGAGTTTCTTTTAGAATGAAGTTAAAAAGGGTTGCCTCCAATAGGAGAGCTAAAATTTATGTGAAAATTATTTTTTTACTCTTCTAACTTTAGTAGCCACTGTCTCCTCTACTCCTGATCAATTTTAAAAAATTGTTCAGAAAGGGACTGTTACAGGCCAACTTTTTAAGGTAACCATTATTGTACCGGTAACGTTTACAATAGTGTAAAATTTATAAAAATGATATATTAAGTGCACCTTAAGAATTCTGGTACAACTCAGCTGTAAGAAAAGATCTTTTGTGCAAAGAAAGTCCTGTTTTCGACATAACTGTTTCTTTCTTGTTGTTTATGCATTATCAAGGTCACCGAGGTGACTCTTATCACCCATGGAGTGCCAATGGGAGATGGGTCAGTTAGGAAAAGAAGAGCCCTCAATCCTCCTCGTTTACAAACGAAGAGCCAACACATTGACACTTTCTCGGTCCAAAAATTGATACTGTAATTGGAGTCAGATTTAAAGTAGTTAAACAGTAAAACATTATTTTTTGAACAATCATTGAAATAATTAATTTAGTGTTCATTGCTAAAATAGTCATTAAGAAGTAATTATAAGAATAAATAAAGAAGCGTTTCGCTGTTCCAAAACTATCTTATTATCCTTGCTGATATAAGGTGACTCTCTTAAATAGGGCAATTAATCATTATACACAAAGATTTCTTGTATATTATATATATAACTGATATATATATAATATATACTCTTATTATTATATATATATATAGTTGTGGTATCAGTTCCGTATATCATATATTATTATATCATCTATATATTATATATTATATTATATATAACTATCTATATAGTATATATATATATCTAGTATAATACTTATAACTATACTACGATAGACAATTTCACTCCCTGAGGCGACACAAAAGGTTTAATGCATACAGCCAAATTTTTTGATCAAATGGAATTTTATTAATTATTAACCCCACTTAATATTAAATTTTAATTCAGAAAATAAAACTAAAGAAGTTTGTAATGTAGTTCTAGCTTTCGCACTCATCTCGAGCTGCTTCCTATCCAGCGAACGCATAGATCCGAGTGCGATAAAGCTAGAAATACATTACCAGAACTTGAATTTTTGTTAGTGAATTAAAAATTAATATTAAAGTGCGTATTTGAATAAAATCCATTGATCAAAAATATCTGTGCATTTAAACCTTTTTGTTGTCGCCTCCCAGGGGTTCACATTGTCCAATCCCGTATTAAACACTACGTGTATGTAGTTTACCTGATTTCATCTATTATATATATCATCGATATATATATTAATAGTATATATATCTATATATATTACTTAATAATATATCCTTAATAGATATATATATATCTATATATATATATACTTATATATCTATATATATATATTATATATTAATAGAGAGCGAATATGATAGAGAGGATAGACCCGACCGACCAGGAAGAGAGGACGAGAGAATTTATATGAAAGTAAAGTTTCCAAATTAAAATACATCAAATTTGTAGAAATGCACAATGGTTAAAGATGACTATATATAACATGTCACTCACGCTATATCGTGGTGAAGTCGTTACTAGTTATACCTATTAATATAGTATATATATTATTATAGTAGAAGACGTGACATGATTATATATATATATATATAATAGTATAATATATATCATATTACTATATATATATATAATATATATTATATATATTATATATATATAATATTATATATATTATATATATATATATATATATACTATGTTTGGTCATGCCTTCCACTAATTTCACTCTTGAAACTAAGATCAAACCATAATGAATTTGATGATGGTGAATCGTTGTTTAACGGCAATGATTAAATTTAAAGCCCCTTAGATCAATAATGGTATTGATTTAATATGTAATTGTTTTTATATTTTGTTTTAAATACGTTTACGCAAATGTCGATTAAAAAATATTTTTTAGTATTTAAAAAGATTATTTTAATTTATTTTATGAATACCGGCAAGGATAATCAAAACGAATGTAGAAACATGTAAAGTAGTTCCAGACAGTAAAGATCATTGACTTGAGAGTTGAGACATTAAAAATTGAGAGCATATAATGGTCAACTGTCCTGGAAAAGCTACACGGAAATTTGACAAATCAGAAAAGAAAAGCCTTCAATTTTTCATAAAGATGAAAGAGCTACAGGGAATCCGTATCCTTTTAACAACGAACGACTATAAATTCATTAGCTTGCAACAAAGGAACAAAATTTTAAATAAACAAATAACGCAATAGAATCTTGATTTAATCTTGAGCCTAGAATGAAGTTTTAGATTGAGAAAGATTGAAATATTTGATTAGCATGAAGCCCGTCATTCTTCAACACAATGTACCAAGGTGTCTATTAGATAAATTGAGCAAAGAAGGTTAAACTCATTATTCAAGTTAAAGCTTACCTAAATTCCACTACTCCTCTGATTTGTTATCGTCTAATTTATTCAATAACAACACTTTATCATTTCCTTGATGACAAAATAATGAATATCACTGAAGAGAAGGTCAATTTAGCGTATGAGTATTACACCTTTTTTTTTTCAGGAAAAATCCAGCAATTTTTCACTATATGTTGATAACCTTTCCCATACATTAAACAAAACAAGATTATCATTTTCAACCTTATTAATACAGCGTTTTCCTACATATTTGTATATCTTGTACAGTAAACAAGATTCTTTCGTACTTTTTAAGGTTTGCGACATTTGTTTTTCCCAAGTTTTCAATTTATAATATATCCGCCACATTAATAAGCAAGCCACTCAACTCTATCTTGACTCTAAATTCAATGATTGGTGAACAAGGCTAAGAAAATATTATATTCGCTCTTTCGCCTTTTTTTAACCTCAATACGCGCTGCCTTTAAGAACTGTAATTACGACTCTCCGCGTTCCTCGTGATCACGCTGTCATATTCACGTAGTGTATAATATGCCTACAATTTGGTACTACAGGATTTTTTTCTGTTTACTTATTGTAATACGGTCAGATTTTGCGACCTTTTTTCTTTACCTTGTGGTTATGAGTCTTTTCGTTATGTTCTCGAGCTTTTCGGTTTTCTATGTATTGGTCACTCACTTATCCCTTCGTTTCATATGAGATCTCTAAAAGTATTGTCTCAAGTGTACTGCGGCAAATCGGCCGAAGCAATACTATCAGTTCGATCATTAATTTAGCACTTTATTTGTTCGCTATCTAGTGATATCTTGATTACCTCTTCATAAAGTTACGTCGATATTATTTTCGCCCTTTTATTAGGTCTTTGACCTCCTAATTTTCCTCAGTGATATACTTTATGCACTTTATTCTATAGTGATCTTTTGTCACTTTATTCATTTGCTGTATGTACATAATATTTATATTGCCCCTTTTCAATTTCTTAAATATTATACTGTAAATTATTACACTACATAGCCTTATATCGTATTGACCTCTTATTGTCCTGGTATTATTTATGTTATACCTTTATTCCTCGGTCCGTCTGATACCTTTGTCCATTTTCATCGTCTATTTACTTGAACCTATTTTTTCATCTGGATCTCTTATGTCACTTTACACAACATCTTATCATTAGGAGCTACTTCTTGTAACATACACATCGAGTCATATTATGGCCCCTTTAATATAGTGATCTTATGCCTTTTTAACCAAGGTCTCAATTACTATATGCACTCACTTTTCATCGGTCGTCTGCACTTCATCTCATACTTCTCTACTATGAGTCTTTATATGGCCTTTTAATCGGGTCTCTATTTTGACCTTATTTCAGCTATTGGTTTTTTGATACTGGAGAGGCCTTTTAATGTACTAATGTGATATGAATTTAGCACCTATAATAATCGGAATTTTGCCTTTTTCAACTACAGGTCTTCAATATATGAGCACTAACTATTATATATTACCTCGGTATAATTTAACAGACCTATTATTACATCTATATATAATTATACTACCACTATATCCACTATATATATAGCAAAATACATATATACATAATAAATATATATCACATAAAATATTATATAATTAAAGGAGATATCTTTAATTGACCATTATATATCATCTCAGAGTCTTAATAAAATAATCTGTCTTATATTACATATAGGTACTATTTAATAATAATTCAACAATCTTAATCATAAATCTGGATATTAACTTAGAACCTTTTTCTCATAAAGGATTAATTCATATATATATATTTACCACATCGGATATACATATTAATTGCAAGTCCTAGAACAAACCATAATGAATTATTATTATGCCATTCATTAATATACTATATCGGATAATATATGCCTTATATTAACAATATACTCGAGGTATTGGATTACGAGCAATATATTATATTTACATAACTAAGTGTATATATTAATAATTGAGAACTCCATATCTTATCCAACGGTATATAATTAATGTCATATTAATTAATTACCATAACATATAATTTTGAGCCATATTTTATCATTGTCAAATCATTAAATAAAATGAGAGATACATAAATTAATTAATACCATCAGGATATTTTGCTTTTTCACACTTAATGGTCTATATATGTCTAATTATATTATGATTACGGTACATATATTAAATAATGACACTTTTATCATGAGTATTATTGTTATTATATTGAGAGCAATCATGGATATAAAAATCGATTTTATACATTCGGATATTAGATCCGTATATTCACATCTATAAGTATATCTAATTGAGCACTTTAATGAGAGCCTCGGTATTATGCACTAAATTTATACTACATACGAGAGGTCAATTAATAATAATGTCCAATTTTCACTCTCACAGAGTATCTATATGTATAATATATGAATCCTTTTAACATATATCACATGTACATTAATAGAGCCATATCTTATTCAAGTGTAGATATTGCGCACTTTATCACATACGGTTGGTTCTGTCTTTCTTTTTATTACTTGTATTAAGGAGTCTACTCGATATCGATATGGCATATTACTCCAGTTATGTCTATCAATGACATACACGTTTCCCTCGGTCTCTGAGTAAATGAATATGCACTTTTTAACGATTTCTGTTGCACTTATCTTCCATCGCCTATATATACACTCCTTAATTTGCTTTATTTTATATCGATATCTTGCCTACATTTTACATATCAGGTCTTAACTTATTAGCATTTGACTAGGATATATCTTGCACTTTTTCATCGGTAATTTATATGCCTTTTAACTACGGTATTTATATTATATTATGACTTTCTTGTATATTTATTTATTCTATTATTTCTTCTATTTGTTTATGCTCATATTTTTCACTTAGTGATCATTGAGTTTCTTTATACATTAGGATATTTGTATGGCTACTTGTTATTTATAATGGAAGTTGCCTTTTACATACGTATATTTTATCTGTCAAAACACGGTCTTTCCTGAGTACCAATTGTTTTCTTATTGCTCATTTTTCATAGTTTTTATTTGACTTTTTTTTCAAAATTTCCAATTTTAATATCGGTATTTTGCATTTTTTTAATACAGGCTTTTAGTGTTGAAGATATTTTATAAGTAAAATAGAGCCTTTTATATATGGATATATTAATTTTGAAATTTACATAGTTATATAACTTTATTTTATAATAGGTTGACAGATCTTATTTTTAAAATCCTATTTTTGAGGAATCTTAATAGGTATATTTATATATATGACCTTTTTAATAAGGTAATTTACGCCTTTTCAATTCAAGCGAGAGATTTATGTCAATATTCTAATATATATATATTAATGGATTATTCAATTTATATATTTTTTGCTTATTTATTTTAGCTATTTTTTTTAGGCAAGTTTGTATTTTATGTTCAATTTTGCATAATATGTTATATTTAATAGATGAAGAAATATTAAGCAGTTTAAATCAAAGTGCCGATTATCTTTTGCCTTTATCACTGTATTGCAACTTTAATAAGTTATATCATATTCGATAGATTTAATCCGTATTTATGATTGTTTTATAAATAGGTATATTATGTTATTTTATAGGTTAAATTTATGCTCACTTTTTTAAATGTATATTTTTTAAAGGATCACCACAAAAGTAATTATGCAGTTTAAAAAATAAAGGATATATTATATATATATTTGCTTTTATATCAAGTTAATTATTATTGACTAAAAAGTTACTCTTGAGATGAGCCATATTTTTACAAAGTTTACATTCCTTTTTAATAGGTTAATTTTATTCCCTGTCAAATAAGGTCTTTTGAAAAACATAAAAGATATTCTGCCTTTATTCTATCAGGTATTATATATGCAATTTATTTATTAAATAATTAGTATATTTGCCTTTATATTAAAAATACGGTTCTCGCCTTTTTAATCGGTTTTTGCCTTTTTAAATAGATATATATGCAATTATGTCTGTTTAACCTTAATTTCGCCATCAGTTACGACTAACTTATTTTATGCTTTTTACAATCTTTGTAGCGGTTGGACAGTACATAGAGTCAGACTGTGCAGTCTCAGTCTTGGATGGCAGCCTCAGACATTTAATAGGTTAATATATGCACTATTTTATTATCAATAAGGATCAAATTAATATTGAGCTAAATTTTAATATCGTATATTTCACCTTATTTAATAGGTATTTGCTCACCTTTTAAAAGAGAGGTATATTTTACACAAATTTTTTCATAGGGTATTTGCATTTTTTTAATAGGTTATTTTATGCCTTATTTTTAAATTAGTATATTATGCTATTTTTATATAGTGTTATTTGGAGACCTTATTATTTATATAATTAAGTATATATATATACTTTTTTAAGTGATATATTTTATATTAGTCTTATTTTATAATAGGATATTCTTGCTCTTTCTATAATAGGTATTTAGACTGCTTAGAATGAAATATATTTCATGAAATCCACGCAACAATTTATTTGCATATTTGTTTTCTAATAGGTCTGTACTCCTTACTACCGTTTGTGTTGTTTTAATTGAACCGCGCTGTACTCTCTTGATGAGTCTTATAATATCAGCTCATATGTGAGCCCTTTTTAATAGGTGATGACTGCTTTTATATATGGCACTAAAAGGAAATCGACACTCATGTTACATATTTATCACTGCTGTATATAGCTGACGCTTCCTTATATTAATGAAGGTAAGTCGCGACAGGGTCGTGTCTATTAGACGGTACTTAACCTCTCACTGGGGCCTCCTCTCTCATAGCGACCTCCTTGCCATACGAGCCAGTGTGCACAGTGACGGAAATCTAATGTGGTAATGCTTTTTTTTATACATCATTAACAGAGATAATTAAATACTTGCCAAAGATTTGTCGCTTTGTCAATATAAGGTAAAACATCTGCAAGCAACTTTTCATTGTATCATTAGGTCAAGATGGGTTACTCTAATTGGTCCTGCAGACCCTGACCAATAGCTATTCTTTGAGAATTGGCCTATCTTCTTCTACGAGTTTAGCTCTTTCGAAGACTCGCCCTTTTACGATTTGCTGAATAAAATGTGTATTAATCTCTCTAACTTAGTCTTTGCTTCATCTCTTATATAAGGTATTTCTGAATATGCTTACGCTTTTCTACCTCGGCAATGAGGAGTCGACCAGGTCTGTTATCTGTGACCACCTTTAATGCCCCCCCTTTTTCCTAGGTTTCCCGATGCGCCGTTTTTTGCGTACGCGTTCTTTGCCCTTTTCTGTACGCAATCACTTGCCCGTTCTTATGCGCGCCCAAGCTACTGGTATACTTTTCTCTACAGGCTCATGATGCCTTTTTCATAAGGTAATTATGGCCCCTTTTATTATTATAGGTCCAATAGTTTGCTTTTTTCTCGCGTATTTGGCTCCATAAGTGTATTTTAGATGACTATATATACCAATCTTCATCACACATAAGGTAATTGCAGTTTCAAAAATCGGTACAATTATTGCCTTTTGGCATATGTCATCAAAGATGAGTCCTATTGACCGTTTTGTGGTATATATGGGTAATCCTTAACCCTTGTGACCATGTGTTAAAAGGTATTTGCCTCCTTAGATGATGGTGTATCCTTCGCAGTACTACGATAACTTAAATATAGAGAGAGTCATCCTCCATTCACATTTTCTTAAATACGCGCTATTCTGAAGTGAGCCCTTTGCACTTTCGGCTCATAGAAGGAGCGATGAAGTGGCTCGTTTATATAGAGCAGTTAACTCTTCTTGCAGATCGGTTGCCTATCTACCGCTGACCAACGACTTATTTAATAGGTATTTGCCTTTTTCACAGGTCAGAGAAATTTGCAAATTTTAAAATAAGTCTTTTGCCATTTTAAAAATAAGGTATCTTTTCCCTTTCTGTCATAGTATTTGCCCTTTTTTAATAGGTATTTGCTTTTTAATAGGTATTTGCCTTTTTAAATAGGTATTTGCCTTTTTTCATAGTATTGCAATTTTAAATAAGTATGTCGTGCCTTTTTAATAGGTTTTTTGCCTTTTAAAAGGTATTTGCAATTTTCATGGGTATTTGTCTTTTTAATCAGCGTATTTGCCTTATTTACTAGGTATTTGCCTTTTTAAATAGTATTTGCCCTTTTAATAAAGCTATTTGCCCTTTTTAATAGGTAATCTTGCTTACTTTTAATAGGTATTCTCGGGTGCCTTTGTTCAGTGGCGGACATCTTGGTTCCTATTAATATAGTTATTTTTGAGACCGAGATGACATTAATAGATGAATTTCTATGCTTATTGTTTGTAATATGGTACTCATTTCTAACGCTATTTAACAATATTGGTATATTTGCTCTATATCTGGATACATGGAAGTAGTGGTGCTCTTGTTATACTCCTACCCATAGCGTTTATGTAGAGTCCGACTACTCTATTTAAGTAGTTATATCCTGAAATTTTACAAATAGGTATTTCGAGACCACGATTGGCTAAACAGGAACCTCGCGATCCCTCTATTTTTAAACATAGAATAGCTTAGCTTCTCCTAGAGGAGCATGCTATAGTGCTACAGTGTTATTGGAGGCTACCTTAACACTCGACGGGCCTGCCCATGCCAATCAAAATATAGCTGGGTGCCCCTCTCATGTAAGGAGGGCAACATCTTTGCTCTTTTTTAATCGCAGAAATAGCTAATTTTGACCACTTTGTATTAATAAAGGAGATGTTTTGCTCGCTTATATTAAAAATAGAGTATCATTATTTTCTCCACGCTTATGTTTTCAATATGGCTCCGTGATATGTTTGGTGGTTTGTATACACCTACGCTTGTATAACTCCTTGGTTTTATTAATAAGTGACTTTTGTTTTTCAAGTAGAGGTACCATTTGCCTTTTCTCGAGAAAACAGTATACGATTGGCTAAAAGGATAACTCGCCCTCTATCTCATTTATACCGTTTTCTGTGACTATGCTTTTAGCAATTTCCGCAAAGAGGTAATGCGTTAGAGCCTCGTGTCTTGTGACACTACATAAGGTAACATTCGCCGCTTATCGGTTCGTCATATCCTGTTTCGACCCACAATTTGCCAAAAATAGTGCTAGTGTCTATGGTGGCATACTACTGCGAGTAGTAAATTTTTAACTCGTGCCATTCATTATAAAGGAGGATACATTTGCTCTATCATACATCAAGGGTTTTGTGTTCAAGCACTTATTTATACGTCACATATTCGGTTTGTTATGTTCTTCATGACGCGTTCCGCTTAAAGTGGAGTGACTTTTGATATCCGCCTACCTCTTGTGAAGATGGTGACTCCCCCTTTTCACCACTAGGAGTGTTACCTGCCCTTTTTAAATACTGTATTTTGCCTCTAAAGGTCGAGACCTAACGATGAGTCTCGGCTATAATTGTGAAACCTCGGCTATCATTTGTCTTCTATTAACTCTTTAAAGCTGATCTTCTCCTCTAATTAGATAGGGATAGTCGTAAGGCGTTGGTATTTTGTACAATCTAGTATACTTCTCGTTACGTGGTGAGGTCCCGTGCGTCCCTGCCAACATTCACAACGATGTTTCGTATGAGTAGTGTCTCCAAGCACCATTTTTACTTAGTTTCCATATTTGCTATGTTCCGTGAGTAGACGTCTCCCTTTCTTCCTCCGTGGAGGTGTCCGTAATATGTCGAACTTGCACTTGTGGTGAGCCTAGGATTCAGGTTTAGGCCGATGGCAGATAATCTGAAACTCTGTGTGTATCTTGCGTGGAGTTTTATCACCTCTAGTGCGTTGTATTCTTTAGTTAAATGCTATATTTAAGATTATAAGAAAAATCTTTTTTCTCACACACTCAGACTATCGGTTCTTTTGAGCGCTGATTCTCATACTATCGGTCTATTGTTATTAGTTTTTCGTTGTATCCTATCGTAGTTTGACAAGGATATCTATTGCAACATTATACAAATAAAAAGCTATGAAAAAGAGCAATGGGCTAATACGGGCCGTATTTGGGTGGTGGATCGACATTACTTCGGTAACATAAAAAAATGAAAATAGTTTATAAAAAAAAACAATCGTAAGTGAACTTCAATTCGTAAATATCGTCTGAGCTGAGCTGAGGTTCAGACATATCTTCTATTTTATTACCTGTAATATCCCTTGCTGAAGATCATTCCGTAAAACGGCCGATCGAATTCAACGGCCACCCTCATAAAAGTGTTTTCACATTGCACCTGAAAAGACCAGATAATAATAATAATAATAATAATAATAATAATAATAATAATAATAATAATAATAATAATAATAATAATAATAATAATAATAATAATAATAATAATAATAATAAATAACGCTGTGATAATGAAAGTGTACATTATTAATTACTCAAGTGAAAAATATTTTTTTTAATGTTATTGAAAGAAGTAAGTCTTGAGGGTCAATGTTGTTAATACTAAAAAAGTAAGTAATAACGTGAAGAAAGTTTCTTGTTATAAAAAAAACATAAAAAAAGTCGTTATCCAGTAAATAGTCTTCTCATAAACTGAAAATCACCGTTCAAAAAAAAATCTTCCATCGAATTTCTACAACAACAAGGAAGCTTTGAGATACAAAAGGGGGGTGGGTAAAGAGAAGAAAAACTCCCCACCATTGAGATCCTCCAAAAGCACTTAAGAAAAAGCTTTCTTTAAAATTTGAAACTCAAGAAGAGGAAAGTCAGATTCTCGACTTTATGACTCACTGTCTAAATGATTTTGCCTATTACCCCACGCGGTAGGTAAGAACAAAAATTTGGATGGCAACAAGCGAGCCTAAATAAGAACAACGAGAAAAAAAATAAAGTCTCTACGATGGAGTCGAGAATAATAAAAAATGGGAAGAGAACAAAATACCCCAAAAGTTAAATTCGCTTCTCTTCTGAGACTAAATAAGGTTTAAAAATTCCCTGGCTGCTAAAGATCTCCGCTGCTTGTAGTGACGTCAGCGAAGTCTATCAATTCTTCAATATGGTTTGGTTTATATCAGCAAATTAATTTTGTAATTATTTGTTTTATTAAAAGTAATTAAAATATATTAGACACGGCAGCATAATAATATTATGAATAATGAAAAGTAGGTAGATTGGTTTTGTTGACATAGAATAATTATGATGCGCATGTAAAGGAAAATTCTCGCATTTTCCTAAGAAGTTAAAAGTCAGAGAAGAACTTATTCATATCGAACGAGAATGAAGGAACCCCCTATCATTCTCATGCCTATTCCCCAACAATACAATGGAAGGATGGGAGATGGAAACGTATTTACTTGTAAAACGGTCAATCGTAAGATCTGCCGTTAAGCGAGGTAATGACACTTTCTCTTTTGGAGAAGGAAATGTAATAGAATTAAGAGTAACAAAAATTTATATTTTAAAATTTCGTGTAAAGCGGCCTTTCAGGAGTGACCGTTAGATGATAAAAGAAATATTCCTTTTTGAGGAAGGAAATTTGTAATTGTTTTTTACGATAAGGAAATGTAATAAATTTAAGAGTAATAAAATTTATATTTTAAAACATTTTGTGAGGTCTCTATGACTGGGTTTTTTAATTTGCCGGCTTGGGGGATGCATATTAAAATTTCTGTATATTATGCATGATATTAATAATTAAATTGGTAATTAGGTTAGAAAGGTTCCTCTGACTAAAAAATGTAATGAAATTATGATAATGAGTAATATATGAATTTTATTTTATTTGTCATTAGGAAGATCTATCTGCTTAAAATTATTTTTATAATGTTTTATGGTGCCGATTAATTAGAGTATCGACTTATTAGGAAATCACATTTAAATTTATCTGAAAGAACGAGAGAAATAAAACTTTCGTTCGTGATACCATATAGAAGTAGGAGAACTATATGTTCTCTATGGGCCTCTGAGGTCGTACGAGTGGTAGGCATGAGACAAGAGGCTTTTGTACCAAGAAAAGTTGGGAGTTTATTTCTAAAAATGAGATAAATTCTAGGGAATATTTCTACCAGCTTTAAATTTTTTTTTAGAAATTTATTTAATAATAATTAAAGGCTGAGTGTTTCAGGTAAATTTAGGGCCACCATGTACGGACTACCGTACTACAAAATAATGGTTTTATAATCTTTATTGTAATTATAAGCTAGGGCTCATTTTCAGGTAAGCTATTATGATAGAGTATATAACAAAACATCGATGAAACCTGTGTATTTAGTTATGTACAGTAAAATTGCACATAACTATTTTTATTTTTGTTTATATTATTTAAAATCTTAGGGCAACCAATAAGAGTCCTTTCTCCTACCGGCTATATCTGAAGCCAAGGAGGGAAGACGGCAGTTCAGCCAACGACATCAGTGCCGTCAAGACGGGTCCAGGGCGTGGCCCTGTCACGCTAAGTATATTATTTTTATATTAAAATTAAAGGTGTTATTATATAATTAATGTTCCAATAACAAGGTCTCTTGTAAGTGTCTGTTTGACACATCAGTATTGATCATAAGTGAAATAATAAGATATAAAATATAAAGAGAATGGTGAATATCTATCTCAGCAAAGTACATCAAGTATCACACTTGCCCCTTTGCCAATCGTTCTAAAAATTTAAATAATTTTGGATTCGAATAATAAGGAATTTTATTTGCAGTTGTCAATGACAGTTCTTATTTATTATATAGATAAAATTATCTAATTATTGATCTGCGATCAAACCATAACAAGAAAGGGATATTAATAAATAAATAACATCAACCATTTTAATACACCTTAAACCTTTTATTAATTGTACTCAGGTAGTGAGGGAGTTAATTCTGGGCCAGTTAATTAAAAACCTCATCTACTCGATGTAGTATGTGTATGTAGCATGTAGCCAGCAGCCAGCAGCAATAACAACATATATATATATATGCTATATATATCTCTATTTTTATTAACACCATGAAGCTAAACAGCTATAAAGATATATATATATATACTATATATATATATATATATATATATAACTATATATATATATATATATATATATACATATATGTATTTGCTATATATATATATATACATATATATATATATATATATATATATATAGCATATATATATATATATATATGTAACCTTAGCATATATATATATATATACTATATATATATATATACTATACTATATATATAAATTTACATACAGTATGTGTGATGATGATATGATGATGCGAGGTGTTTACAAGTATATAAAAATATAAAGAACCAAGTATATTATATAGAATATCAAACATAGCTAAAAAAAAAGATTTAATATTATTTAATAACACATAGCACAACCTACTTTTAAATTCTTAAAAATTAGGAATGTTAAAATTTTTATTTCAATTAATTTTTAGCTTTCGTCCATGACAAATTCAATGGACCTCTTTCAGAATGGGAAAGACAATTTTATGACAAAGACAAATTATAATAAATTTTAGAAATAATTTTTATAGTTAGTTTAGTGTTTTTGTGATGTTCTTCAAGTAGTAACGAATCTAGAAGGATTTTGAATTAATTAATTCTTATCACCCAATATTTTGTTAAATTTCAGTTTATAAATATATATTGACTCAATTAATTTCCTTTTAGTGGTATTTTTTGCAATATTTCAAGACGGAAGTTTCTTTAATATTAATTCTGTTGTTTTGGTTCTGTGGGCGGTGATCGCGGAATTGGGGTATCGACGTTAAATCAAAGCCTCATTGAGTAGTTCTCCTGGGTGATAATTTGTCTCTAATATCATATATATATATATCCAAGCAGGGTAAATACAATTTAGTGAGGCAAAGTTTATAAGATTATTGATTTAGAAGCTTTAATATTTTTAAAAGGATATTTTGTTTAAATAAATATTCTTAGGGAGATGTTTCTTACTGTAATGTTCTATGTTATAAGGTACTGGAAGATATGTGATGTTGTGTTTTGGGAGAGAGGGGTTACTGTTTTAAAATGTTTTCTTTGCTTTTTTGTATGCTAGATTTATGTAATATGGATAATATTAAAACCTTGTCAATAGCCAAGGGTTTGATATCCTATATCTATAATTTTGAGTATCAAGCAACATAAATACTATATATATAACTATACCCTGTGTTGTACTACTCTCTCTCTCTCTCTCTCTCTCTATATATATATATATATGTATATATTTATATTTATATATATACATACCTCTATATATACTCTCTCTGCTTATATATATATATATACTCTCTCCTATATTAGTCTCACTACTCTATATATATATATATCTCTATATGCTATATATATATATACTCTCTCTCTCATCTCTCTCTCTCTATACTCTGCTCTCTCTCTATATATATATATATATATACTATATATTCTATTGTGCTATACTATATATATATATATATAATACTCTCATGTGTATGTGTCTGTATGCCAGCAATAATATGTGGCCAACA
>JABUQX010086976.1:2500-15000 GCA_015478945.1 Trachelipus rathkii
CGTTTTCATAGCATCTCAAATATCTATTCTAATCTCATATTGTCGTCTTGACTTCGGAACCCTAAATAATGATTCCACCTTTCTCTCTTATAATTATTAAGAGCAGGTTAAAACTAATAATAGCGTCTACATTCTTATAAAAAGCTGAAGCCTTGCTAATTGAACCTATCGGCCTGTGATTTTTGGAGTCATGGAATAGTTTCATTTTTACCTACACAAATGGAATTGACGTTTATGAATATTAAAGATTCATGTGATTTAATCAGCATACTTAAAATGATACAATGGCACATTAGAGCCAAAGGATCTTGTGTCCAAGTAGAGTTAAAAAAAAAATTCTATTGAGTAATTAATGGACAATAATTTTAAATGTTGATAAAGCTGCAATGCCAACAAGTAAAGAATGGTATATACACGGACGATAAAAATAGCACGGAATACTGGAATAAACTTTGACTATATATATAGTATAAAGATTTTTTCACAATATATATAATTATCTTGGATGATACAGTATACAAATATATATATATACATAATTATAAGTTATATTAAATATGATATTAATATATGAATAATATATTGTATAATATATGGCCAGCCTTAGAAGAGCTACAATCCATATCTAAAAAACTAACTACAATAGTTAAAGGGAAAAGGAATACATTTCTTGAAACGTTGTAAAATAGATCACAATATGGTAAGATTGGAAAAACAAAAACAAAAATAAAAAAAAAATCTATTAAGTACTAATAAATGATCTATTTTGTTTTGGGGAGGAGGAGCTTGAGATAGATATATGAGTATATATATATATATAGTAATAGTATATATATATATAATATATATAGTATATATATTGTATTATATAATATATATATATATATAATAGTATATAAAGTATATTATATATTAATATATATATATATATATATTATATAAATATATTGATGTTGAAACGTAGGTATTACGACGACAGTGTCCGGGGGCTATCGAGCCTAGACGGGGTATACAAGGGGGGACGTTTTTCCATACCCCGTAGGGGAGGGGTCAGGACGGAATCCCCGCGAACATCCCTCAAATACCAAAGATGACGGGGAGATTCCCGGAACCCTTCCCGGAGGGTGGGGAATTAGTCTACCCCGTAAGTTCCCAGCGGAAGGCGAGAAACCTCACGAAATCCTGCCATCGGTCAGTATACCCTTGTAAACGTATTCTTTAGTTATAAAAAAAACATCAAAATTTTATTAGAAAGTCTATTTAAATTTTAACAGTAACGTATAAAAGGCCTCTAAATAGGCTCTCTAATTAGAATGTTAATGATAGTACTTGACCTTAATTTTTTTTTTACCTTACACGTCTCTGTGAATCAACATTTTCTAAACTAAAATGATGATTAATTCAAAAGTACCGAACTTTCCCAGTAGCTATTGTGGTTTTTAAGAAAACCATTTCAGAGAATATATAATATTTATCTTTTTTATATAACCAAATCTAACTTATATTTTATTTATTGAAAAATATACATATAATAATTATAAGTATATATATATATATATTAATATAATATAATATATTATTACTATAATTATATATAGTATTATTATAATATATTTATATAATATTAATATATAATATATATATATTAATATTATATATATATATAATATAATATATTAGTATATATATATATAATATATATAATATATATATTAATAATATATATAATATATATATATATATATATATTATATATATATATATATATATATAATATATATATATATAATATATATATATAATATATTTATATATATATATTATATATAATATATATAATTATATATATATAATAATAATATATGATATATATATATAATAATATAATATATATATTAATATATTTTAATATCTATATTAATATAAATTATAATTACATATATAGTATAATATACATATACTAATATTATAATATATAAGTATATTATATAAATATATTAATTATTAATATATATATATATCGATATATATTAGACTATATTATTCGATATCTGAGAACTCGAGGCGTATGCAGTAATGTAAACGTATACAACCCCAAATAAATGTAATATGAGTTTATTCTTATAATGTCGTACTATTTATGAGATTTAATTATGAAAAAATGTTGTTTTTTTTTTTTTTATATCATTTTATGTTAATAAAGCCTATATATATTGTGATAGCGATAGTATAGTATTATATGGAGAGTGAAGCAATAGTTTGGTACTTATTATTCACGAGATATTTCAATCATTTTTAAAACAATATTTAACAAATATTTGTAATTTTTTTAAAATTATATGTATAAATAAATACTGTCGAACTTTTGAATCATTGATCTCGTATAACTGAATTCAATTGTGGTATCATATAAAAGTACCATTAATATTAAAAAACAAAAACAAAAAAAATTCAAATAATAACTGAGACCATTGAGGCTAAACCGAAAAAGGCCTAATAATATATATATATTATATATATTTACATATATATAATAATATATTAATATATTATATAATATTAATATATATAATAATTAAATTAATACTATAATATATATAGTATATATATATATATTATATATATATATAGTATATATATAATACTATATATTATGATAATATATATATATATTATATATTAATATATATATTAATATAATATAATATATATTAATTAATCTATAAAATATGTGTATCTTATTTTTATAATATTGGTATTAAAACTACACCAAATAGTGAATTTTAACAATTAAGCTTAACAGGGAATAAGGATACATTGTTGGAATCCTGGTAACCCGTGAGTGCGGAAAAATAATAAAATGCAGCTAAAAAGTAAAATATACATTTTTTGGAATTCTGGTAAAATTTAAAATTAGGAATATAATAAAAAAAAAAAACAAAATATAAAAAAATTATTGTTAATTAATTATAGTAAATATTGAATTAGAGAGCCCTTCACATTTAGAGACCTTTAATTGGTTACTTGTTAAAACTCGTTAAAATTACTTTCTATTAAATTTTGCTTATTTTTTTATTTAACTAAATGAATACCATAAGGTAAAAACTATCACCGATGGCGAGTCGGGGTCTGTCGGCCTTATACTGGAGAACTACAGGTGGGTGAGTGAGTAGGACTAATTTCCCCTCACTCCGGGTAAAGTAGGTCTCCTAGTGAGAATCCTATACCCGTCTACTTTTGGATAAGTTTGGTGTCGCGGGGGTTTCCTTCCTACTATTATATATTATCCTACCCTAAGGGGTATTAGGAAAACGAATATGCCCCTTTGTGTATCCCACGCGTCGTTATATAGTTCAGAGAGCCCCTACATTGCCGAGTGTATAATACTATTACAATATAGATAGTATATTGAATAATAGTATATATATATTATATATAATATATTCATATATATAAATATAAATCTATATAATTATATAATATATATATATATATATATATATATATATATAAATATAAGTATAATATATATATATATATATTAATATGTATTATATATGATATATATATATATATAACTATATATATAATAATACTATATAATATTATATTAATAAATATATATATATATATTAATATATATATATATATATATAATATAGTATTAATATAATAAATTATAATATCAATTAATAATTATTATATTATATATATTTTATAATATATATTATAATAATATATATATATTATATATATATATCATATATATATTATATATATATATATATATATAATATATATATCATATTATATATATATATATATATATAAATATATAATATAATCTATATATATTATATATATATATATATATTAACTAGTCCCCTGCTCCTAAAAAAAAATAGCCAAAATGAATGAAGATTTGATGAGTTTGACATTATGTTATTCATGTTACTTATCTAAGCCTATTCTCTAAATCACTATAATATTTTTTACCCACACATACATGGATTCCAAATAAAATCTTAATACATTTTTCCGTTCTGTAAGTCTTACAAAAAAGTAGAGATTAGTTTTGTGAATGATAGATATTATTTTTATGATTATATTTATTAACAATATTCCGACTCATAATAATGTTACACTAATTAATAGGATCCAACAAATATATTATTCCATTTTCCATAGCTATTGAGATGTAATTTTTGAGATTATGAGATTGTAGTATATTAAATACACATCAAAATATAAATCTACCAAGATAATAATTATAAAATAAATAATTAATTAAATAATATATGAAATATTTGATAATAGTTTAAATTAAATAATAATATAAAATTATAATAAATAATTAAATAAGGTAATAATAAATATAAATGAAATAATAATAATTGAATATGAAAAATTAATTAAAATAAATAATATAAATATAAATAAATAAGGTATATAATTATATAATAAATGGTGATATGAAAAATTAAATAATAAATTATATAAATGATTTGGTGAATTTCATTATAAAATTAATATATACGATAATTAAGATTAATAATTAATTATGAAAATATATAGGGAGAAAAAGAATTATACTTATCTAGTAAATTGGTGGTCATAATAGTATGAATAATTATATAAATATAATATAATATAGAATTTAATATATTTGATTGTTTTTTTTTATTTTTTTTTTATTTAATTGTGGGTGGTTAGTGGATGTGTTTGAAGTGTACAATTCTAACATTTAATATTTATTCTATAAAATAATTAACTATAATAATTAAATCTAAGTTATGTAATAATAAATAATAGCATAATAACAGTGAGGTCAGCATTCAATAGATTTTTTATTATTAGGAACGTAAAGAAATATAATATATGAAATCAAATAGAGTATTGTTAATATCATAAGTCAATGATAGGTCATAGAAGATAAGTTTATTGTTAGTTATTAGAGTATAAAATATATTTTACTATCTGATATTCATATCCTGTTTATTTTGAATACGTATTACAATGTTCACAATTTTTTCTAGTCTAGTTCCCAATCGTGGAAATTGGACCAATTTTATTATTTTACATCATCTATTATATAACCGGATAAAAAACTCGTCAGAGTGAGCTATGAGACTACAATGATATTCAATAATTTAAAATAATAAAATAGGAATGTGATATTCACACTAAAGAAATACAAAAACAGAACTTTTTACTAAATCTACACTTAGATGTTTCTGGAGTAATATATCAATTACATCCTTACGAGTATAATTGAGTAAGAGTCAGGCGAAGATTTGTATGTTGTTATTGTTTTTAGTTCATGTATTTTTTGTACATATATGTACTGTATAGTAATAAGTATAAGTTTACAAATTTTTTACGAATAATATTAACAGCAGATAATATTTTTAAACTAATTTTGATATCAACATCCTTTTATCTGTTAAAAGATATAGACTTTTTTTAAGATCGTTTAATATTTGTTTCCGCTTGGCCACATTAAACAGCTGTCACCTAATCTTCTTAATACTCTTTTTCTATGTATTTAAAAACTGTATTTGAAATTTCTTTTATAACATGTCTGCTATACTATTAAAATTTTCATATTTACATGATTATAATATTATATATAAGGTTCTCCGGCGCTAATTCAGCTGATATTTATTTTTGTTCTCCTTTATACAGATGCTCATCTATAACTCAGGGCCCAGCGTTTGGCAATAAATTTATTTACAAACGTAGATAGATATACTATGATATATATATATACATAAATAAAATATATATACACTAACTTACACATCCGCACATTATTATACTGATATTATTATATTATATGACAAATAAACACTATTAGTTAGTGTGTCTTAAGACATTTAAATATCCATTGTACAGTTCAAAAATATCCAATTTCTAGCTCTTATATTCATTTTAAACTACCGAATTATCTAAGGCTCTTATAATTATATTTACATTATTTTAATTGATTTCATATTATAATCAGTATATATAAATAAAAAAGATAACTTATTTAAAAAACTTTAGGGACACATTTTCTAGTCAGATTCATTAACATATCAAACACAGGTTATAAACACAATTAATATCAAATTAGGAAAGTTTTTCTGTATCGACCTTGTGATAATATTCGGCGAAAAGTGATTTCTTTTTCTCTATAGTATTATATCTTACGGGGATTTCAAAAATCAATTATATTTCTATTTGTTTCTATTATCTATTAAACATTACTAATGTAATTTCTACATTACAATTTATTTATATATATACTTATAAATTATTAAATATATTAATTTATATTTTATTATTTTATTTTAATTTTATATTTAATTTTTATTTAATTTTTTAATTTTATTTTAAAATATTATTATTTATTTTATTTAATTTTTATAATATATATTTAATTATTAATTATTTTCTATTATTATTATATTTATATTAATTTATAATTTATTTTTAATATATATTTTTTTATTATTAATAAATTAATTATTATTATTATTTTATTATTTCTTCCAATAATATTTAATTTTATTAATATTTATTAATTTTTATTAATTATTTATTTATACTGATTATTATTTTAATTTATTTAAGATTTATTATTAATTTATATGTTATTTATTTATTATGAATTTATATTATTATGTTATATTTATCATATTCTTATATTATTTATTTATTAAATTATTATTTTGATTATTAGTTTGATTACTATATATTAATTATAATTTATATTTAAATATTAATTATATATATATAATTATAATGTATATAATTTATTATTAATATATTATTATAATTTTATAATTATATAATTTATCTTATAATTATTAATTTTATATATATTATTTATATATTTATATTATTATTAAATTATTATAATTATAATTATTATATATAAATTGTTTTATTCTATTAATTATTAGATTTATGTTAATTTCTTTCATTAATTAATAATTATCCTTGCTTGTGACATGTCTTTTTAATTATTTATCATTAATTATATTTATTATATATTAATTATTATATATTTAATTATTAATTTATTATTATTATATTATATTTATATTATTAATTATTATTATTTATTTATTATATATTTATTATATTATTTATATTATTAATTATTTTTTATTATTATTATTATTAATTAATTAATTATTTATTATTTTATTATTTAGTTATTATTATTATTATTATGTATTATTATTTATATATTTTATTATTATATTATATTAATTTTATTATATTATTAATTATTATATATTATATTATATTATATTTAATATTTCTTGATAACAATTTTTTATTTATTTTATTTTATTATTTTATTTTTATTACAGTAAATTTAAATTTATTTATTATTCTTATTTACGATTGGTATTATTTAGAGTTTGAAAGTTATTATGATTTTTATGGATTAATTAAAGATTATTAGGTATTATATCTAAACTCTATATACCTTAACAATAATTATTATATTTAAAATTTAAATTAATATATAATATATTATTATAATATATTATATATTATAATAATATAATTAATTAATATATATATATAAATATAAATATATTATTTAATTATATAATTATTATTATCTAAATTTTAAATAATATATTAAATTATTATATATAAATTTAAAATATAATAAATATAATTTTTAATTAAGTAATAATTTATTAATATATATAACAATTAAATATATATTTATATAAAATATTAATTCAACTAATAATAATATTATTACATAAACAATATATTATTATTATTGATATGAATTTTGTAGAAATTATTGCTATTAAATCTCAGATTATATTTGATCTGCTATTGAGTATTTTGTTTAATAATATTATTATTATTATTATATAGAAGATCTTTGGATTTATATTACAGAAGAGGAGTGTAGATCTGAAGTTTTGTTAATTTCAGATTCACAAGGTCCAAGCTTAATACAAAAATATTATCTCTCACTCTTAATATCAATAAATAATGACAAATATATAGAATCTCCTTATATAATTCATGTAAATATTTATATACAATCTAAATTATTTTTTATAAAACAAACGAAATATAAATATATTTAAAACAGTATGCTACTTCCTCTTTCCATCCTCTTTATCCATCCTCTTATTCTTTCTAAATATTAACATATATATATAATTTTTCTGTTTAATAATATTTATTATATATTTAATATTTATTGATTATTATTATATATTTAATATATTATTATTTTAATTTATATATTATGTATTTATTTTATCATTATTATATTTTATTTTATTATTATTATATTTAAATTATAATTTTTATTATTATTTTTATTTGACATAATATTTTTTTATCTTTTATGAATATCATAATAATTAATATTTAAATATAATAATGTATGTATTCATATTCATTATAATTCTCACAAACTTACTCATAATTCATATTCATTTATAACTATATTGGTGCCAATATCATAGGTCACTCTCAACAGCTTTTAATAATTATTATTATATATTATTCTATTATTTTAATTATTATTAATTATATAATTTAATTTATTATCGATATTTAATTTTAATTAATTTGCAATTTATTATATTTATAATTAATAATTAAATAAAATTAATTCAATTATTCATTATTTAATTATTATCTATTTATTAATTTTTATTATTATTATTATATTATTATTTAATTTAATTTCTATGTGATTCTGATCTGAACTTCTAGGAGCAGGGTATCTGACACTTTTTAGTTATTGGCAATTATGTTACGTTCTTTTGTGAGTCTTTAGCTGCCTTATTTATAATTTAAGTGGACCTCGACTCACGGGCACTGATTTATTGTTGCATTGTTTTACGGACGAGTTTCTATTAAACGCCAACGATATCGGGCACTGAACTCTCTTGTGCACGAGATAAAAATATAATATATGAGAACAGTGTTTTATATCTGTCTTAGGCATATATATTGTTTTCCCTTTTATTACCCTATTACTGTTCTTAACTATATCATAATATATATTATATATATAATATATAATTATTATATATATAATATTATTATATATGATATATATATCATATATAATATAATATATATATTATAATTAATTAGGTTATGGAGGGCACTCGAATATAACGAAAAATTTGTTATCGCGGAATATACATTGATATAATCGATAACGAAACCTATATCATCGATAAAACCGATATCCGGATAACTCGTAGATAAAAAATAAACCATATAAGGGATAACCGATAAATCATTTATCGATAAATCAAATTTAATGTCATTTCCTTATTATTATCAATTAATATTGATAAAAAATAATCTATACCTACTAAAATTTTAAGAAATGTTATTAAAATATAATAATAATATATTTATATTAAGACCTAGTTTATCTTTTCACCTATTTTTATAGATTATAATATATATATAAAAATTTATCAGTTTATTCTTATTGATTTACATAGCTTCAGTAACCTTCATACGACTGAGTCTGCTACTCGCTTCTTAAAGATTAGAAAACTTATGTGATATTTAGTAAAAAATTTAATTTTTCCCCTTTTTTAGGAAACTTGAACCTACTTAGATCTCCTAGATAGGAAACTCTATCTTTAATTGTTTCTCCTGTGTTTAGGATTCTATAATGTATGTAAAAAGCCAAAGATAAGGTTAATAAAGGATTGAAAATGAAATCCAAAAATTTGTTAATTATACAAATTTTAATATAAAAATATTAATATTTAATATAGTGATTGGCCTTCTGCAGGCATTTGTATGTTCCCCTTCATAAAAGCATGAGCATATTAAAGTTTTCATCTGTAAGGGCTTTGTCTCTGTAGATATCTTTGCCATGGGAGAACAATCGCTCCACCGCAGCGCTAGACGGCATTTCAGTATTGTATCTATAAAGTAAATCAATGACATCTTATCATTGTTAAAAGCTATGAGTACTGATGGCTGACTAGTGTTGGTTTGGTACTGTATATATATTATGTATATATATACATAATAGCACCTTCACCTTCTTCTCCATCAGGGCTTGACTCTATGACTTTATTTGGCCATTTATTTTCTTTAGCAACGTCCATCATTACTCACATCAGTAGAAACTTGGGGTTATAAGGCAAGTGCCAGAAAGGATCCTCATCTCAAGTGATGCTTAGAGAACCTCCTTGTACTATGGCGTAGGAGAGGTATTACCAGAGGGTCGCAGAACAGGAGATTGGCATTGGTCTTCAAGTCCAATCAGTCCTTTTTTTTGGTCACTATATGAGGGTGGTGGATCAGGTACTACTGATACTACAGAGAGCACTGTTTCTCCCCCTTGGATTTGATCCGGTCAAACGGCGTACTGTGTGATAATTGTCATGGCTAAATGTACGAGCTTATATTACGTTATATATATATGAGATTTCTAAATCTTAATAATATATAATATATAAATATATATATATATTATATATATATTATATATAATATTAATTATATATAATAATATATTATATATATATATAATATATATAATTATATATATATTATATATATAAATATATATATATATAACTATATATATATATATATATAAAGATTAATATTAATATATATATATATATTATATATAATATATAGATATATTAATATTATATATATAAACAAAAACATATATATATATGCATTTTATTTTGTGTATTTATATATACATTTATTAGAGAGTTGATAGACGCAGATATTAGAAAAATATCGATGCCCAAACCGTATTAACTGTGTCGTGATACATCTATGAGTCGCCAGTCATAGTTCATATAATTATTAGACTGGTTAGTTTTTGCGAAGGAAATAAACAACTGTTGACAAGAAAATTCCATCAAAAACATTTTCTATCCTAACCCTTTCGTCCTTTCTCATTTTCACCCTATTAATCTGATTCAAACCTCCCGAACTCCTGTATCTCCCGTCTGCCGAACTATTAATAACAGTGCACGCCGACTAGTCTTAATTGTATAGTATTATTTAACATAACTTACCTAACTATTTCATTAATTATGAAATTAGTTAACTATATTAAGCGTTTTGTTTTTAATATTTTTGTAAGTATACTAAATAAAATAGCAAATTAAAAAATAAATAATATAATAAATAAAAATAGAAAATAAATAAATAATTAATAAAATAAATCAAAAAAATAAAAATAAAATCATTGTGGGAATATATTAGCACTTACAGTAATAATGTTATGATATTATTGATCAAATCATTTTAACAGGTCACATTTTACTCTTACTTGGAGTCTATTTATTAAAATTTGATCGTATTTTGAAATTTCTAGTTTACTTGGAGAGACAACATTGAAGGCCTGCTTCCTCACAGTCTCTAAGAAGTGTTCAGAATCCAGCTATACTTAAGTTCCAAACTTTTAATTAATTATTATTTATACAAAATTTTCAGACATCACTGCCTCACCCTTCTCTGGGTGCGACAGGGAACTACCTTTGGCTGGAGATGGCTGGGTCTAATTTTTAGTGGCGGGAAAATGAAAAAAAAAAAAATAAATGAAAAAAAAATATATCATCTCTTCACAAAATCCTAACAATAGTCTCTCGCAGGGAAGAAAGGAAATACATTATTTGGTAATCCTGGTAAAATCTTTAAGTCTTTTACGGTCATAAACTGTTCAAAAGACATAAAATCATTAATCTCTGTCTCTTCTTCAATAATTTACATCTCTGTCACACACTCATCGATTGATAACCCCTATCTCTTAGATATACGACATTCTCTTCTTTATTGGTTACTCGTTAAATCAATAGACTTTCTATTAACTTTTTTTTTCTTTTTTAATACCTAATAGAACATACTCCAAGGGTATAGTCGTCTCTTCGTTTTCGATGCAGGAGTCGCGCGTCTCGCTCTCGTCCTCCGGGGACTCTAAAACGGGGTATTCACTAATCCCTCTCCCCTCTCTCGCGTCGGACGGTTCTCCTGGAAGCCTGCCTCTCTCGCCCTCTCTATCTCTGGTATTTGGTCGTGTCGCGGGGTTTCCTTACTCGCTCTCTCTTGCTCTCCTCTCTCTCTCCCTCCATCCTTACTCTCTCTGCTCACAATGATGGGTTACTAGCGGAAAATAGGCACGTGACATCCCCCTGGATTTATTATCTCACACGTTACTCAGAGACCTCTCTCCATACAATTGCCCTGTGTAATCCCTTTTTAACAAATAAGTATATATACAAGTATAATTTGATGTATTTATTTATTTTATTCTGAATTAAGAATATTTTTATAATATATAAAATTATATATTTATTTCTATTTATTAATTATTATTATAATTTATTATAAATTAAAAGGAGTACATTATATATTATAAAGAATATATATATAGATAAATATCCATAGTATATTCAGTTATTCACATAATACAATTTTACATCAATTTTTTACAATAAAATAATTGCAATAATAAAATT
>JABUQX010086976.1:20000-30000 GCA_015478945.1 Trachelipus rathkii
GTAAACTAGGAGACAATCTATGTCTGAATGTATAAAGAAAAATGGTTCAGATCGGTAACGTCTGATAATCGTCTCTCGGACTATACATGCTTAGTGTACTCAGAAAAATGATGCTTTAGAAAGAAAGACACTGAAGAAGAAACATCAAGATTTTCACTGAAGGGCAACGAAGATATTTTTTGTATTATAAGTCTATTTAATATATATATATATATCAATATATATATATATATAATATATATATATATTAAATATATATTATGTATATATATATATATATAATATATATAAATATATTAATTCATATATATATTTTTTATATATGTATATATATATATATATAATATATATATATATATATATATATATATATATATATCATATATTATATAATCTATTATTAATATATAATTATATTATATTATATCATAATATATTATATATAACTCTAATTATAAGAGGATCAATTAATATTAATTATAGTATATATATATATATATATATATATTTATAGTATATATATATATATAGTTAATATATTAGTATTAACAATTACCTTTGGTTACTTTTTTTTCCTACGATATAACACCCTTTAATCTGCTAAAAGGTAGCAAGTGTATTTTTATTCCAAACTTGAAAAAGTTATCTGTATATCTGGAGGATTGGAAGAGAGTCCTATTATATTGAGGTTTTCACAGCTCTGTATCTATTCTTTAATTTTCACCCAAGGCTATTGTTTGTAACTGTTTTTATTTTTGTTTTTCATTTTTAGTTGTTTCTATTGAGATATATTTATATAATTATTTGTCTTTGCTAACTTGTCAGTGTGAGCTATAATAAACTTACATTGACTACCACTTGATATGAGAAGAATGAAGAATGAAGAATGAATCGTCTCTCTTTTTCTCTATAATTCTCTTCTATCTCTACATCGTCTCTCTATATAATATTCTCTCCTCCTCTCTCTCATCTCTCTCTCTCTATCTCTTACTCACTCTTTCTCTCTTATCTCTCTCTCTCATATCTATCTCTCTCTCTACCTCCTCTCTCTCTCCTCGTATAATTATAACTATACTATTTAAACTCACCTCATATGAACGAGGTTTGGCTCGAGAGGGCTGAGATTAATTCACTGGTATTTCCATGTGCCATTAGCTTGCATCTTTTTGTGCTACATTTATTAGGTATATATATACATAAAGATATTATTAATCAAACTTTTCGAAATTACGATCATGAAAGTGCTTGCAGACATTTCTTAAAGTTCGAAAGCAACTTTTCCTTCCTTAATAAAACATATATAATATTACATTATGACTACTAGTACACATCTTTCTTACAGAAACAGATAAAAAATGGAGAGTCTGCACTAGGAGAGAGCAAATGATTTATACACGTACGATGTTTACATTTAGGCAAAGAGTTTAACCAACACAGAAACTTCAATAAAATATGTTACCTAAAATTCATATAATATCACTACTGGTTCAGTAATTACTACTCATACTTTAAGAAACATTGTAAAAATATTTCTCTATAATCCATTTATTACTAACAGTAATTATTAGATTGCACATTAATATACTTCTCTTTCCACCTTTCTATTATATTTTTCATCACTCCATCTATACAATACTGAACCCACTTTCGCTCAGTTAGACCACAGAATATCAAGATTCTACCAGATTTTGGGACACATCTGGTCTTATTACAATAGTAACGCGAGGATACTGAACGAAGTTCAGCGAGTGATTGGATTGTAGCATAGTTTCACTTGAAGAGAGAGAAAGAGGGAGAAAGAAAATAATGTACAAAGGAGAGAGATTGCAAGAGAGGTATTTACAAAGTATGTAGATGACGATGCACGCCAGCACCTAGACTGGTTTTACATGCTATAGAATGGAGAGAGCGTTAATACACTATATAATATTACGGGTTCTCATTACCTCATCTATTCTCATTTCACAAAAAGTGGAATTTGTTGTGTTATGTATATAAGGAGAAACATTATTCTCAGATTTTGATTTTAGCCTTTCACATTATTTTTTTCAATCTCTCATCGGGTTTCTTGTCCAATTCTACAAACTTAAGTTATTTTTATTTTTGCCATTTATCAAAATCACTTTATCACGTTATAAAATTTATACTGCTAATTAAGCTTATTTATTTACATTATTGTTTTATTTAATTCAACGACCTTTAAAATTTTTTCAATTCAAGGTCTGAACATCATCAGTTATTTCTAATTAATTTACTCATACTCTGCTCTACTTCATCTCTCTCTCTCATCTTACATCTCTCTATATATCTACTATCTCTTCACTTATATCTCTCTCTATACTCTTTTCTCTCTATCTTTCTCTCTCTATATCTCTCTTATCTACTCTCTCATCTTACTCTCTCTTATCTTCCTATCGTATCTCTCACTCTTAATAGTATACTCTTCTACTATCTCTCTCATCTCACTTCTATACTCTCTATATATTATATATCATTTTCGAAAAGGATCCATCAGTCATTTTTTGATTTTTCATGCAAGCATGTTCTTTACTCGTTTTATGCAGCATTTGGTTTCATTTATCAAATGATACTAATAAATAATTTAATAATATTAATTAATACTATCAATAATAATAATAATCTCAATAATAATAATACATATATATAACTAATAATAATAATATTAATATCGCTCATTACAATAATTACTATAATAATGAATCTCAATCATCTATTCTATCAGATATCGTCTATCATCTCTCTCTCATCCTCTCATTCATCGAAAACATTACAATTTATTATTTGGATGTTTTAATATTACTCTGTGACTGGTTATCTTATTAGCAGAATTATAACTCGGATATTAAAATCATAATATGGAGTAGTTTGTCTATTATAGAAGTAAATAATAAATACGCTCTATCTAAATTAATGATCGATAGTCACATAAATTAAAATGCGTATATGTATCTGAAGGCTGAAAATATTCTACATAGAATCAAGATAACTCAACTCTAATCTAACATAGGGAAAAAATGCTAGCATAACTATCTTATAGTAGTGAGACAGCTTGGAACCCAATGATGGCTAAAGGAATTTCATTTGAAATCATCAAGAAGTATTCCGCAGATTAAATTTCATCACCTTGTTCAATTGTGCGGTAATCTAAACCATTTCATTCTCTCTCTTGGGGCTTCAAGTGATTGGGCATCATCATAATACTGTTTCTATTAACAACAAAGACAACAAGATAATAAAATGTAAAAGTACTTTAATATAGTAATTTTTCAATTATATATATGCAATGACGAAATACCCAATCTTCATTAACAATATATGACGAAATAAAGTTTCTTCAGTAGTACATGTTTTGCAGGTTAAGCTTCGATTTAAACTCGGTTTGATTGGGTTTGAAAACACTTGAGAAGACTTACACGGTTTGATTGGGTTTGAAGACACTTAAGAAGTTTAACCTTTGTAACTTAAGATTCGTCTCGATCAAACTTTCCAAAGCGACCAACTTGAATATCGGTGACAAATTAGAGGGCTGGGAACGGGTAAATTATTTTTGCCGGCTCCAGCTCATACTTCGGTTCCGACTCTTAAACAATTTAGTTTATAGTAATATAGTTTTTATGCTCCTGCTCCGGGTTCGGATCCGCACAGAAATATGTTTGGGTCCAGCTCCACCAAAAATGTTTCTGCTCCGGCTCAACACAAAACCTTGCTGCTTTGGTATCTCCGAGCTCGGCAGCCCTGAATAGAAGACACAATAACCTTTGTTGTTGTTGTTCATTGAAATTGCGCGATTGTTCATCCAGAGCAGCGCTATAATGATTACTTTTCAGAGAATGAGTAGTTAGAGCCGCATATTGGTAACCATAAAATTAATCTAACTTCTGGAAAGAAATCGAACTGTATTTCTTCTGCATGTGGCATCAAAGTCATCGCAATAGTAGTATAGTAGTTCATTACCGAGGAGCATAAAAACAAGTAAGTTTGTCCTAGTTATGAAAACCTTATGTTTCATTTGTAAATATTAATATCGATTAAGGAAAGTTTCATTTAAAAACTCTTACAATTTTGAGTCTTCTTTCATATTTATTCTCACTATATAATACCTAAACATTATCGCCGTTGCCAAAAAAAAAATTAAATAAAAAAATTAAAAAATGACGCAACTGCAAGCTGAAGTAAATGTATGACTTTATGACTATTTTAATTAAGCATGTGTTAAAATCTGTTCATTAGCGGCCATGAATGGCATTACACTTTCGTTATTTTTAAACACAAGGATTGTTGTTTATATAGCATGGGGCAAAAGTATCTCAAAAATTTCAAGTTTAGCACTTTCGCGATGCAGAACCATAGTTCTTCTAAAATATATAGATTCCATTTTCATAAACAAACAAATTTTCATTGGCATGTTATTCAACAAATAAAAAATCAGTAACTAAAAAAAGGTTGCTATATCAAAAAACTACAGAACTACAACTTTTAACCCAAAGTATCAAACAATATTTTAATTACAAGACCATACCACCCGTGCTTACTAATTTCTTTATCAAAAAATATTTATAAAAAAAAAAAAAAAAATTATCTGCACAACATTATCTTTAAATACGTAAAATACATTGTGTAAAAAGGTAAATAGAAAGAGATAACAATAAACAACAACATCCAACAATATACAACAATATACAGACATATAACTCTACCAAAATAAAAAGATCGAAGATTAAATAAAGGTAAAAAAATAATATAAATTCTTTTTGTAGCGTGTTTGAGACACACAAAAAGAGCCCAAAATGCTTCGTGTGATTGATTGATACGCAAGGAAATGGGAAGCAGAAAAGCCGAAATATTAATAAACGCGCCACCGACAGATCAATCAATTTTTCTTTCCATTCGCACAATATATATATTATATATATATTAATAATATTATATTAGTGATACTATATAATATATATATATATATAATATATATATATAGTATATATATAATATTAATATATAATTAATTATATATATATAATTAATATATATAATATATAATATAATATATTATAATAATAATACTATAATATAATTAAAATATATTAAATAATATAATATATATACTATATTAAAATATATATATATAATATAATATATATATATATGGTGTAGAGTAATAGGTGTATTGATGTAGCAGGTAGGTGTGTGTGGTGTTGTGTGTGTATTAGGTAGGTGTTAGTGCGCGTGTGGAATTTACATTAATTGTAAGTAAAAATGTTAAAATGGAAGAGCATGGAAATGAACTTTTGTCAAAAATATATGGAAAAATGAAAAGTTAAGGTTATGTACATTAGAAGGAAGACTAAGGATTAAAATCTGCAAAATCGTATTGAATTAACGTATTGAAATTATATTTAATAAATAAATAACTGACTTGGTGGAATTGATATGTACTGGCATGATTTATCATTATAAAGTATTAATTTAATAAAATGTAATTATTAATACAATACGTTACAATCGAATTTACAGACCAGATAAAGTTATTAGTCTTTATAGGAAGGAAATATATAGGAGCATTAAATGGACGATCCGAGCTTTTCATTTATAATATAGTAGTTTATATTTACTTAAAATCATTCATTACCGACAATTGCTTTGTATGTTTATAATAAGAGATAAACGTAATCCACTTAGTTGAAAGGTTAAGGTACAATCATTATATCTAGGGTGGTTCATAATTAACTGCAAAACAGACACTTCCTGGAAAGAGTAAAATTGTAAGATTTTTTACTACATCTAAAATTCTCATTATCTGCTCACGGCTCTTTTTATAGACTCTTTAATCTCTCTTGCCAATCGAATTGTTAAGAGATTCATATTACACTTACTACTTAATATCATTTAACTCTTACTATATCGATTTTACAGAGAGCATACTGATCATCTGTGCTACTCTCTAGAGCAGTGGTTCCCAATCTTTTTTCAGTGGTGCACCCCCAGGAATAAAAAATAAAAATAGATTCCATGCACCCTATCTTTAATATATAATATTAAAAATATTAATAATATTTAATATATAATATTTTAATAATATTATAATATTTATATAATATATATTATATATATATATATATTTATAATATATAATAAATAAATTATGGATATATAATATATATTATATATATATTAATTATATATTAATATATATTATATATATAATAATTATATATATATATATATAATTACTAAAAAATAAAATTTAAGTTTTTTTTTCCCCCCGTTTGTGAAGCACCCCCTAGTATTTCGATGAGGAACCTCAAGGGGTGCGCGCCACCGCTACTTTAGAATAACCTCATGCTCTAGAAGTACTAGATTTCGCAAACTTTCCTCAAATTGTTAAATTATAAAAGTCGTCATGGAACCCCTATTTCAATAAGTTCTTATCTTTTTCTCGTCCAAGCTTATATTTAACATTCAGGGGTACTTAACTTGCTAAGCTCAAGATTTCGTCAAATTATTATCTGGCATAGTTCTGTTGGTAAAATAACTTTATTCCTAATTATCCATTTATTTCCCTTTAACTTACATCAAATTTCAACCCTGTGTAATTGCATGGTATTGACAGCAAAGTCGGCTTTAATAGATTTGGAATTTTCCCGTGTTTCCCCCTCCCCCCATCTGTAGTTATTATAATGTTGAATCTTATCACTCCCAATATATTCACCTGAAGGTTCCTATTAAAATATAAAAAAAAATAAAAAAATAAAAATAAATAATATAATATAAAATAAAATTGTACTTTTCCCTAACGATACCTATATATGGAAAAATCATTATTTCCTGCTCTATTAACCAGGAATGATTATTATGACGTTAACTTCTTATGAAGTATCTGACCTGTAGGACTTATGACACATTATTTTGAGATCACATTCTGTTACAAGCAACCGAATATAATAGTGTACTGGTCTCATCAGGTCTTGAAAAAATGTATCACTCGAGTGAAGATAAGACTGCATATAATCTCTCACACTCCTATTAACCATATATATTGTACCTTGATCAAATTTCAATATTTTTTTATAACAAAATTCTTAATATGTATTATTAATATATTAATTATTGTTATATTATCTATATATATAGTATTATTAGTAGTAATATATTATTTAATATAATGATTGTAAGTATTGAATCTAGAGCTTATAAAAATTTTGCTCTTCTAATCTTTTTATATGATTATCTGAGTTTGATGAATAAATCATTCAAGAAAAAGAATTGCAACTTGCTTTATTTCGTTTTATACTTATTACATTATGTTTCCCTGAACGTAGTAGGCGTTAAATTTTTCTATTTCATTTTAAATCACAGAATAGTTATTAAGAATAATATTCTGTGCATTCTGATGGCACTTTGCAACTTTTGACTTTAATACTCGCACGTATTGAAGAATTTTCAGACACGAGATTCATGAAAGAGAGTGTGATGTGAAAGGAAGAGCGTGAAATGGCGAAATGCTAGAACGATGGTGAACCGCCGTGATATTTGGATTGGATGTAGAGCTGACGGACATATAGTAACTCTAGTCACGATACTCAAAGGAAGTTAAGATGAAAGCTATAGAAATCAGATGAGTGAAGCAGGCTGTAATAAGATGTCTGAGTTAACAAATTATTTAGAGAATATATATATGGTTGTAGATAGATATATAAATTGGTTCTCAGAGAAAGACGCAATGATTGCTAAGAAGTCTATATGAGAAAGTGTGAATGGCAGGCTAATTCAAAGGTGAGTTTGTGTGCTAATTACCAAATCGTTTTGCGCTGGATGTTTAAAGAGAGACTAAAAGTCTTCCGCAGTTCGCATATGCGATCATATATCAATATCGTGCGTGATAGTGTTTTTAACCATCGTGTCAATTGTTGGTACATTATACTAATTGTGACTATGTGGTCTGCAAATTATATCGACTGAAATATTTCTTCATAGATCTTTATTTATTATTTAAAGTATCAAGGTTTGCTACAGGATTGGTTGGATATATAATATAGGGCTAAAATAGTTCCCCTGTGGTTATTAATGAATGTCTGTAGCCAGCAATGAGAAGTAACAATGGTAGATAATGGTGGTTGCACTCATGATAATGGCGTATATAGAGATGCTCTGAATTATAGAGACATTGTCGATCAAGAATTAGTGTATGATTTATTTGGAATTCATGCAATTGGATACAAATAGATAATGCATATTCTAAAATTTCTTCTTTTGTTGCACGCTGCGCTCGCGTTGCCACTGTAGAAGGTATTGCGATGATAGTCCGGTGTTGGATTAAAGCGGCCTTAATTCTTATATGTGATGCTGATTGTGTCCTCGGACATTGAGAATCTCCGTTCTCTGTTTAGTACAGAAGAAAAACTTGAATTATAAGAGTCAGATCATCCAAAACGCCATTGAGAGATGCATTGAGATTATATCCCATGATGATTTGGTCAGAGGCGAGAAAGAAATTAAAGTGCTTTCTTTGAAGAATTGAACCGTTTTTAAAATTGGCTGGATTGCTTTTTTTGTGATAACAGAGCTATAAATTGAAATAAGGAAGAACTCAAATGGCCTTAAGCTGGTTTCCCACTCCTTTAGAGTGTTACCTCAAGAAATACCTGAGGGGCCACCTACCCACCTTCTATCACGTCATCTTCCAAATCAGGTCGATGTGGATCCGTCGCTATTATATAGGTCTAGTGAATCTGTATCATAGTTGAGATTTTCTGACTGCAGAACGATTTACTCACTAATTAGGGTATAAAGGGGGCAGTACTGTGTTAAGCTGCTGAGACTATATTTCTTTTCGTACTATATGTGCATTTTCCATATTCTATACTATATATATATATATAATATATTAATATATATTTATTATATATAATATATATATATTAATATATATATAATATATATATTATATATATATATTAATATATATATAATATTATATTATTAAATAATTAAATATATATATATATATATATATATAATATTATATTTATATATCATATATAATATATATATATATAATATATATAATTGATTTATCGTTATTCCGAATATTAATTTTTAGTATAAGCACGTCCGGATATAAGATTTTAAATTGAAAGGTTATAGTAAATATCTTGAAGTGTTGAGTAAAGAAAATGATATATTATATAAGCAGGAGGGAAGTGATAAGGTACCCTTGATTGGTTTTGAAGATATGAAGGACATCTTGATTGATTTTCATAAAAAATATTATCATCCTGGCAGAGATTTGTATTTACATAGATAGAACCTCATGAGATTTGATCATCTCGTTCTCTAATTCAGTTTTCATGATGAGTATAATAAACTATTCTTGAAGCTAAGAGCTCAAAATTCGAAATCTTCAATATTTTGTTCATAATGCGAATTTTGTATTTACGATCAAGCGTCTTATATTATCGATTGATAATACTATATATTTTACTAACTGATTGATAGCATCCTTCATAATTGATACATTTTATTTATATATTACTTAAGTTGTTTGAGTTTTTATATGTGATACTTCATAATATTGTTATCCGGACCTTGCAACGTAAATATATTATCTACGGAAAGGTGAGTAGTAAAGAATGATCAATTTCATGTGAGTAGTTTATGATAACTTATCTTAAACATGACATAAATTTTATCTAAACGTGTAAGAATAAAAAAATTTGAAAAAAAAGAGTCACAAATGAACTCTATTACCATTTCAACTCAAGATAACTGATAGTCAAAGTATATCATGTATTGATAAACCTAACTATAAATAATAAATATTATGGATATAGAAGACAGATTCTAGAAATGTTATTTTTTTCCTTTATTATAAAGTGAAAAGAGGCAAATTTGTACAGAGTTTCCATATAGTAATGAATCCTCAATATCGTTTCTAGTTCTATATGGAGACGCTAATATCTAGGTGTGGAATGGAAAAAAACGA
>JABUQX010086977.1:0-37633 GCA_015478945.1 Trachelipus rathkii
CATACTTCACACTTCTGCAGTCAGTCTCACATCTCTCCTCCTTTACTGACATTTCTTCTTTGATCATCCTGAAGCATGTTATCTCATCCTTTCCACACATATCTTCCTTTATTATCCACACCTTTTCCATACTGTCGATGTTTTCTCTTGGCAACTCCTTTTCAAACCATCCATTGTGCCACTTATTATCATTAACCGACTGTACCATTTCTTTATGGCAGTCTCGGTATCTTATCTTCTCTCCCTTTACCAAAGTATTTTGGCACAATGATTTTATCACCCTCTTAGACAGTTCAATGAACTTTGTTCTCCCTCTATTCCCATCTTTCAATCCTAAACGCAATAAATTCTGACTGTCCCAGCAATACTGCTGAGAATAACTCTTAAACTTCTCTCTGCGTTCGGCATACTATCAAACTGTCCTTTATACTGAACTCTTTGTTTTTATATGTATAATTGATCTGTCATTACACTTTATACATCTACTCAGCAGCCCTCCTATAGACGACTTTTATCTGTGGAGCAGTTATGTGTTTATGCCAGGTGCTTTTCGTCGGGCGCCCCTTATACTCCCCACAACGGTTCACTGCACAATCTATGCTGGCTGAGTACGGCACGCACTAGTATTATAGTAAGAGGACATCGGGGACAGCTACTTCTCACTTCATCCTAGCTCACCACAACATCAATTTAGTACGGGATCTGGGGCTATCTTTTCTGACAGTCTTAATAAAAATGTAGGCTCTGATTTCTTTCAACTGAGGTGTCACCCGGACACGGATGTTAGTTACCTTACGTGTCCGATCTTCACATCCGCTTACGTGGTTATCGGAGGACGCGGTCAGCTATACTCTACATATATCTACACTGCTGAGTCGACGCTATGGAACATATCATCTTCTGCTGAAAAAACGCATTAGGAGTATTCTCTATTTTTCTATTCATATGCGTCTGACAGGGAGCTGAAGCTGCCACGACAGCCTATACTGGCTCGACAAGTCATCCTATGATAGCATGATAAGAGCTCGGTGGCGATTCGAACGTCGGGTTATTTCGCCTTCTTCTCGCTCACACACTCTCTCGCCACCTCGCAGCAAGCAAATTCGCCATTTTTTCACAAAACATCGCTATGATTTGTCGAGGTCGGACTTGACTTCTTGTTATAGCGTTCCCAGTCGTGATCTCCAAGAACGTCGTACGGTCGGACAGACTCGACTTCTACTGGTTACCTGCCCTCGTACCTCTACTTTACGAGGCCCTCGACACGCTGGTCGACTCCCATGCGAGATTAGGCTGACTTTTGGGTGGTGGCCTTTGACATATCCAAAGCAACTAAATCTATACGCTCCGGCCAGCACACGCATGCGGTTCGTCTTACGCACAGTAATCAGGGGTATCCACATCGATATTCGCAAGCGGAGCTTCGATCACCGTACCGTCCAACAATCGTATCTTCATGTTGTCTCCAACATAAAACCTCTTCGGTACGAAACATTTTATCCTCGCACTACTACTTACGCTACAACCAGTATTCGGAGGGCTTTTGAGCTGATAGACATTTCACCGTCCGCATAACGTTACCGGGTAGGTTGTGACACTTCGTTCGTTTTCCCACCTTCTCTATTCAATTCAGGAGACATCGGCTCTTCACCCGAAATATTCAGTGACTTTGTTTGTCGTCATCAAGACTCCGGAATGCTCCGTGGCTCTTGTTTTCTTCCTTCTGTTTCCTGAAGTTACTTTGTCTCTCTACCACTGGGTTGAATAAGGAGGGCTCTCTCCAGTTCTCTGTGCGACGATGTCCCGTCTCCTTTGATCACTTAAAAGCACGTGATCACCTCTCCGGCTCACTGACCTACGGCGACGATGACCCTGTCTGTGCACTCCCTACTTCCGTCCTGCTTTCATTGTTGGTTGCTCTAGATGTATGTTTGGTTGCTATTTTTATGGTTACTATTCGTCGAGTAACCCCCCTCTCGACCTAAAATTATTATTGTTATTATGACCTTTGTCTGCGTGATTGTGACTTCGTGTGTGACTGTTTGTTACGAATTTTATACGATGCGCTTCCATATATCCTTCTGAACTAGTTATTATCTCTTCCGGTATTTTCTTCTTCGTTTCCCTTAGGTACGTCGCGAGTTCTTTTGGGACAGTATTTAGATACTTATCAACTGAGAAAAACTCAATGAGATCATCTGGTGTCATTGTTACATTTGCTGCGGAAATCCATTTTTTAAGAGCTTCAATTATCTTTTGTAGATACACCCTAGGGTTGTCATCTTCTGTAGAACTCATGGTTTTGTACTTAGCACAGTACCCACTTTCAGTAAGTCCGTACCTTTCTAATAACGCTCTTTTCCTTCATAGTTCTTAAGTTCTTCAACAGTCATATTGTTGAACACACTGACCCCGCTTTACTTGTAAGAAAACACCCTAAAACAAATGCTCGCTTTTCCACAGGGATGTCGTTCGCCTCTGCTTGTTTTTCAAAACATTAATAGATATTCTTCGATATCATTTTTCCTTTCCTCGAAGAATGGAAGCCTCAACTGTTGGGGTATTTGTTAGCGGTAGGAATTAGCTGTGGCTGCCGTCTGCGGAGCTTTGTGACGGCTATCGCTGCGTCAATGTTGACGCTTGCGTGTAATCTCAGCATTCAAGCTTCATGCGTAACATCCTCTTCCTCCGTTTTCTTCTGCATCTTTTTCTGCCTCCAACTGTAACTCTTGAGCTTCAGCTTCCGATTTTTAGCTTTCTGCTACTCCAGGCTGTCTAGCTCTAGCTTAGCTTTCTCTCTTCATCTTCAGCTTGGGGAGCGTTCTCCCCTTTCAGCTTCAGAGCTTATGCTTTCTCGCTTCGCTCTTCCGTCTCAAGCGCTAACTTTTCTCTCCTCTAAAGCAGCAGCTATCTTTTGTTGCTCGATCGCGGCTTCTTGAGCCATCCTATCTTTTAATGCAGCAGCGAGTTCCTTAGCCGAAAATCCCGCGGATTTGCACATCTCCATAAACTCGGCATTAGAAGTAGCCATTGTTACAATCGTTGTATCCAAAACAGATTATAAAACACCGTCCGTTAACAAAGTCACTTCTTGACGCACGAATCACAAATCACGTTTTCTACCAAAATTCTGAAATTTGGCTCACACTGATACACGTATGAAAACCAATTTCTAATCGCAAAATTTACAAATATATCTATCATATATATATTTATAGAATATACTTAAATATAATAATATATACGTATATATATTATATATATAAATATATATATATATATAATATATATATATATATATATATATATATATATATATATATATATATATATATACTAGTTTACACAAACTATAGTAAAATTTGGAAAAATCTTGCGGGAAAACAGTGTTTTCGCCCCAGAACACAAAGTAAGTGAAAATCGGGAATTTCGAAATCACTATTTTCGCTTCGCTCAACTTTGTAAAATTTTACTTCCTATCTAAACGATAATAATAAATATATATATATATTTTTTAATATATAATATATATATATATATTTATAGAAGCAATAAATATTTTTACTAAAAATTATTCAGTGTTTTCCTGTTTCCAAACAATCGATATTGTTGCAATAACAAAATTGCTATTTCACCAATATGCAGAAAATCATATATGTTAACTTCATAAAACAAATAGTAAAAACGACTAATATTGACAGTTTAAAACACAATATCATACATATAATCCCAACCGTCGATATTGGTAAGAATGCTTACACAATAACTCTGGCACAGGTCTTAGCAAAATTACAAATGAATGACCCTGCGCTCAAATATTCAATCAAATAGCAAAATGAATTCACAAGCTATTCATTGATAACGAAATAAAGACTGAAGGGTTATAAAATAGAGCTCCCGAGACAGGAAAACCCATTAATAATGTAGATGCGACTGGAAGAAACAGGATATTAAATATATGTCAAAACTTACTCTTCGAACTGATAAACAAATGCTTTTGGCGCAGGCCCCCGTGACAATCAATCACTAACAACCTTTTTAAAGATCTCAAACGCTAGATTGTCAACAGTAATTGCCGGCTTCCTGTTCAAATGAGTTACCGTTGTGCAATACTCAAAGTGCAATCTATAATCATTAGACCAGACAAACCTCGACCAACTTATCCCCTCTGAAGCCTCAAGTGGAACACACGGTTTGGACGAGTTCTTTGCCCTTTATGGTGAAAACCGTTCAGTCAATATTATTCCTTAATCCAATGAACTCAACCTGTTTATGATCAACTGTCTTGATCCAATGAACTAAATGTCGTTAAGACCTTCTAAAATAATTATACTTGAAAATCAAATAAATGAGAAAGAAAGATAACGTCTTGGAAACACTCAAGGAAACTACTGGAGTAAATTTTAGAAATAGTTTTAATAAAAAATAAATACACAAATTATTAACAAGACAAGGTTTCATAAATTCGTGAACATATAGTTAGATGTCCTTGGATATCTACATACATGTGCATAGAAAATATAGAACCACAGTACTAAATACCAATGATATATTTTATGCTGTCAATCAATACAAAATACATAATGCTTTATCTTTAAAGTTTATATAGATCCTCGACCATCAAATTATGGATTGTAAATACGCATAATATTGGTATGTTCAAGAATGGATAAATACATAATTATATTAACAAAATATACAGACTGATCGACGAGTTAAGAGATATCGACTCTTTATACCAATAATTAGAATCTATATGGAGAAATAATGTGGAATTCCTGTGCATAAATACTTGCAAGACCACTGCAATGGAAAACAGCTGTATTTACAATGCAAAGGGTTGCCTATTAGTGATTTAACAAATCTTTTAAATAAATGAATAAACGCGACTTTGAAAATTAATCAATAGGTGTTTAAAAAATAAATATCAAACTGATAAACGTTTGTTATATTTATGTGTGAACAGAAATAATATTTGCCAACGCTTCAAAAAATAAATTTCAATGATGACAAAAGCTTACCGTGCCGTATGGATCTAGCACAACGATTTGGACAACAATGCACTTGCAAAAACCGTTATCTTGCAGAAATTACTTTAAATCACAATTACTCCTAATATCCACAATGACTCTTAAACCAAATTACTTTTAAATAAGATACTCTTAAACCAAATTGCTCTTAAACCAAATTACTAACCAAATTACTCCCATCGAAATTATATCACCATATTATATTTAAACACATTTATATTTAACTTTGTAATAGAAATATAAAACAAGCACTTCTCGGATACAAAAATATACTACCTAACGAATAACTAAATGTGATCGGACACATATAAGGCGTTCAAGAATACCACTATATACTCTGGGATTAGCAAACAACAAAGCGAAAAGTTACAAAAGTTTCTTATTTGTACTATTTATAGGCTTACAGTAAATTGAGATTGAGCGCCTTTTTAACCAATCACAACTTTAAAACAATAAATAAAATGATGTATATACATTTATCAATTAATTTATCAAGACAAAGATACTACATAATACAATTTAGAAAGAATGCGATTGGTATTCTCTCGTAAACTCGTCTTTCTCAATGATAATAACAATCTTTCGTGAAACAAAATATAAACAGCTACAAAAAATTGAAGATATTGGCTCTGCCACAATATTTACAAAATACATTTACCTCTAAATATTTTATATTATAATATATATTATCGTATATATATATATATGATATATAAAGTATATAATATATATAATCATATATTAAAATAGTAATCAAATTTACAGCTTAATAATCATATTACACTATCTAATTTTATTATATCATAAATATACATAAAATTCAAGTTATATATATAAACTACAATATATATGTAATATATGAGTATATTTTTAATATAATATATATCATATTATATATATATATATTATAGTATATATTATATAATATATACTACATATATATATAATAGTAAAATTATTTATAATATTTATATAGTAAGACAGTATCCTTTCACACTGCTTAATAATAATAATAATAATCAATACATAATAATAATAATAATAATAATAATATAAATAATAATAATAATAATAATGAATAATAATAATAAAAAATCACTATTAATAAAGTTTTGTTCAAATCTAACGACCATGAATAACCAGCTTCAAAAATAAGCCCTTCAAAAGAATGAGTTTTCCTTGGTTGTTATTATGCACTAGCAATACAAAAATACTTTACGAAATTGTGTTCAACTGGGCCTTGCAAGCGTACATCAAATATTATTAACGAGGAAAAATAGATGATTCGTACCATGGCAAATGTGCTTTTACCTTAAAATACATAAATGAAAGTAATTTAACCAAGCTACGGTGCATATCAGTATTCGTCGGTTACTTTCCTTTATATGAAATGCATAAAATGTTGGCAGACATGTTTGTGGCAACCTGGTTGACCTCACATCCAACCCATAAATGCTACCACAGAATAGGGTGTGGTGATAAACCAGATATAAATACCATACGATAACTATATCAACTACGCATACGAACGGAAGAGGGAATATACATAACCGTCTCAATGCCATTATATACGAATAAGCAGCTCATTCTCCACCATAAGAGATCGATATCTGAGTTAGAGGAGGATAGAGAACAAGTAGACTCTTCGGCATGATACTTAACTAAAGAAACAGATCTAGGAGATATTCGGGCTGTTCAATAGCCGGTCTCGAGACAGAAATTTGAACTATTTCAAATAAATTATGACTTCATTCCTTTTCGCATTATTCTTACACGTGAGCTTTACTGCGGATTTAACTTTGATATACCAAGTCAGCAATATCCTACCTTACCCCTTTCTTCCAGACCTACATTCTCTACTTTCTTCGTCGTCATCTCCTTTTCTCTCCAGCTTCCTCCATAATGTCACATTTCTTTGACTTTCCGTGTCTCTTCCGACACTTTTCGTCCTTCCTGCTAACTCCTATCATCTTCCTTGCGGACAATAATTTCGGCACATGAGAATTCTTCACGTGTGTGTCTTCTTATCATCACCACGCTTCACACTTCTGCAGTCAGCCTCACATCTCTCCTCCTTTACTGACCTTTCTTCTTTGATCATCTTGAAGCATGTTCTATCATCCTCTCCGCACATATCTTCCTCCACTATTCCCTCGTTTTCCAAACTGCTGATGTCTTCTCTTACAAATTCTTTTCTACACCTTTCATTGTGCCACTTGGCATCATTAGCCGACTGTACCAATTCTCTATGGCAGTTTCGGTGTCTTATCTTCTCTCCCTTTACCAAAGTATTTTGGCACAATGATTTTATCACCCTCTTAGACAGTTCAATGAACTTTGTTCTCCCTCTATTCCCATCTTCAATCCTAAAAGCAATAAATTCTGTCTGTCCCAGCAATACTGCTGAGAACAACTCTTAAACTTCTCTCTGCGTTTCGGCATACTATCCCACACTTCCTTTGTACTGCATTCTTTTTCTTCCTCTCTTTGAGACATCGTATCTTTCATTTCACTAATACTTTCACCGCACCCCCCTATAACTTTCTGTGCAGTTATGATCCTGCGAGGTGCTTTTTCTTCTCCCACATCTACTGTCTTTTCCTTGATGGAACCTTGTACATGAGGAGCTACTTCACTTCTCCGTAGCTCGCCACACTCATTAGTACGATCTGTCTTTTCAGACCAGTATGTACCTTCTCAACTGAATGATCACCTGGACATCTGTTATTCTTGTGTCCTTCAACATCGCTTAGTGGTTCTGTAGGGACGTCATCTTCTTCTTTTCCTGTAACTTTTTTTCATCTTTAGGTGAACGCTGGGACCCTATCATCACATCCAGTGATGTCTCCGCGGTTGGCTCGACATCTTTATTATTGACGTCCAAGAATTGTGGCACTGACGGTTTCCTTCTGTAAGACTCTTCCACCCCAAACTCGCCATTCCAAAATTATGATTTGTCCGATCAGATTCTTCTTGTGAACCTCCTTCAGCGTTCTCAGCGATGGGGACCAGCGAACTTCTACGGTTATGCTCGCACTCCTACTTTAGCGAGGTTTCCAATCAAAGCTGCGACCGCGGTTCGACTCCCATGCGGAGCTTAGGCTGAACTTAGGGGCAAATGCGGAGCCTATATGACTAACATTTCTGTCAATGACGACAAAGTCATGAAGTACAACGGGTCACTCGGAACAGAGACAAAATACAGCTGGCGGGTATGTATGTTACGCCAGCGGTAATAAGGGATATCCACAATAAAGCGATTGCCGAAGGAAGCTTCAATCACCGACGTCCAACAATCGTATCTTCAACGTGTCTTCCACAAACAGAACACCTCTTCGGTATACGTTAATTATCACTTCTCAAGGCAGGCTACTACTACGGGAGGCGGCTACAACCGGTATCTTCGGAGGCTTCTGACTTGATAAGCCATTCACGCCCATACGGTAAACAGGAGGTGGGTGAATTGTCGTCATTTTCCACCTTCTCTACTTCATTCAGGAGATCGGCTCTTCACCCGAACTATTCAGGACTTTGTTGCCGGCTTATCAAGGCTCCGGAGTGTCCCGTCTCTTTGTTTCTGTCCTCTGTGTTTCCTGGGAATTATACTGTTTGGTCCTCTACAACTGCTGCGTTGAAGATAGGAGGGGAGCATCTCACAGTCTCTTTGCGGAAATGCCCATCTCCTGTTGACACTTTAAGCACGTGATCACGCTCTACGTGGGCTCACGCTACTGCGACGGATGACTGTCTGTGCCGACTCCACTGTCCGATCCTGGCTTTCATTGTTGTTTGCTCGAGATGTATGTTGGTTGCTATTTTTATGGTTACTATTCGTCGAGTAACCACCGCCTCTTGATCTAAAATTATTTATGTTAATTATGACCTTGTGTCGGCGTGATTGGTGACTCGTGTGTGACTGTTTTGAGTACGAATTATACGATGTGCGTTCATAATCCTGTCTGAACTAGGTTATTATCTTCTTCTGGTGATTATTCTTCTCGTTTTCCTTAGGCACGTTGCGTAGTCGTTTTGGCATCGTATTTAGATACTCTATCAGACTGAGAAAAACACAATGAGATTATCGTGTGGTGGCCATTGCACATTTGCGGCGGTAAATGGGGGGTCATTATAGTGGGAGGGGGAGACCTATTCAAGTAATTTTTTGTAGATACACCCTAGGGTTGTCATCTTCGTAGGACCCATGGTTTGTACTTAGCCAGGTGACCCCTTTCAGTAAGGTCGTACTTTCTATTTAGACGTCTTTCTTTTACGCTCAAAGTTCAACAGTCCTATTTGTGAAGCACATCGTTATCGCTTTTACTAGATAAGTAAGACACCCTAAGTAATGCGCTCGGCTATTCAAATCGAGCGTAAGGGAGTCGTCGCCTGCTGGCTGTTTTTCAACGCATTAATGATATTCTTCGATATCATTTTTCCCTTTCATCGAAGAATGGAAGCCTTTCAACTTTGGGTATTGCTAGCGGTAGGAATTGCTGTGGCTGCTCTGCGTGCTTTGTGACGCTATCGCTGCGTCCTGTTGACGCTGCTTTATCTTCAGCCATGATCTAAGCTTCCTCTGTAACATCCTCTCCTCTGCTTCTCTTGCATCTCTTTCTGCCTCCAACTTAACTCTTGAGCTTCAGCTTCGATTTAGGCTTTCTCATACTCAGCTTCAGCTTCAGCTAGCCTTTCTCTCTTCAATTCTTCCAGACTTAAGCTTTCTCCCATTTTCATGTTCTGTATACAAGCGTAGGGCGGCCTACCTTCGCTCTTTCTCGTCTCAAGCGCTATACCTTTTTTACAAAAACTCATAAACAGCAGCAACTTGTTGTTGGCGAGCTTGTCTTCGCACTCCTTACCTAGGCTTTAACAAGCAGAACGAGCTAGCGTCGTACAGGAATGCCGCGGATTTGCTACATCTGGTAAACTAAACTCGGCATTAGAACTACCTAGTTACAATAATGTTATATTATCTTCATATAATGCAGATAAATAAACGCTCCCGGTTAACGAAGGCTCCTCTCGCACGCACGACAGTCACAGCCGTTTCGTAATTTTCAAAAATGTCCTGAAAAATGATGGCTCACTACTGATACACGTAATGAAAACCTAATTCTAATCGCAAATACACAATAATATATATAATATAATTATAGGGGGAAGAAGTAATTATACTTAGTAATACTAAGGATCCATAAGAGATATGGATTGAATCGAACATATGTAATATAATTATATATATATATATTATATATTACTGATATATGAATTATAGTAATACGATATAAAATATAGTATATTAACTCAAGTTTACACAAATGAGAGTAAAATTTGGCAAAATTTGCGGGAAACAAGTGTTTTCGCGCCCGAGAACACCATAGTAAGTGAAAATCGGGGAAGTTTCGAAATGCACTATTTTTGTGTCGCTCAACTTTGTAAAATTTTACTTCCTATCTAGAACGAAAATAAATAAAAATATAATATATATCTTTTTAATTATATATATATCTATACTATTTATAATAAGCATAGAATAGTATTAAGCGGGTGAAAATTATCCAGTTGTTTCTTGTTTCCAAACAAATCGGGATATTGTTGCAGATACTGAAATTGCTATTTCACCATATATGCAAAGAAAATCATATATGTTTAAAACTTCAATAAAAAAATGTACAAACGACTATATTGACAGTCTAGAAAAACAATATCAACATATATCCCAACTGTCGATATTGGTAAGAATGCTGCATCATAACTCTGGCACAAGGTTCTTAGCAAAAATTACCAATGAATGACCCTGCGCGTCAAATATTCAATCAAAGTAGCAGAATGAATTTCACTACAAGCTATTCATTGATAATGAAATAAAATGACTGAAGGGTTATAAAATAAGCTCCCCAAGAGGAATACCCATTTATATGTACAGTGCACTGCGAATGAAGGAAGATATAAATTATGTGTTTCTAACCAACCAACCTTGACACCGTTTCTGTTATACTGAGTACAACACTCTGCGTGGCCAGGCCTTTTGTTCCCCGTAACAATCCAATCAACTAACACCCTTTTAAAAATTTCACACCTAATTGTTAAAACAGTATCTTCAGGCTTCCAGATAAAATGATTTACCGGGAGCTGTGCAAATTACTCATCCAGTGAATTCTAGTACTTAAAATCTCCAAACTTTATCCCTCTGAAGACCTTCAGTGAACAACGGTTGACGCGAGTCTCTTTTGCGACCTTATGTGAAAACGTTCAGTCAATATATTCCTTATCAATGAACTCACCTGTTTTATGATCAATGTTGTTGAGTCATGAAATAATGTCTTTAAGGAACCTAAAGTAATTACTGTACTTGAACTAAATCACATGAGAAAGTAAAATAGCGTTTTGGAACACCACGGAAACTACGGAGTAGAATTTAGAGATTTTTTAATAAAAAACTAATAAAAATGTACTGGTACTTACAACGACTAAGGTTTATAAATTCACATCCCGAAACATATAGTTAGACTTGTCGCCTGGATATCCTACATACATTGCGCATAGACCAATATAGAACCACAGTAGCTAAAATACCATGATATATTTATGCTGTCAATCAAATACAAAATACTAATGCTTTTATCTTTAAAGTTTATATAGATCCTCGACCATAAATATTGTATCTGTAAAATACACAGAATATTTATGTTCAAGAATGGATATAAATACATATAATTTAATAATTAACAAAAATATACAGACTGAATGACTTGATAGAGATATAAAATCTTTACTTGAAAATTAATGAATTTAGCATTTACAAAAAATGTCGATTTTTAAGTGTGCACAAATACTGCAAGACCAGCTGACATATGAAAACAGCTGTTATTACAATGCAAAGGGTTGCCTATAGTGATTTAACAAATCTTTTAAATAAACGAATGACTGCGACTTTGACAATTAAATCATATGTTCAAAAAATAAATATCAAAACATATGGAAACGTTCTTTTATATTTTATTGTAAGCGAAAATAATATTTGCAAACTTAAAAAATAAAATTTCAAATGATACAAAAGCTTACCTGCCAGTAATATCTAGCAACGATTCTGGACACAATGCAACTTTGCAAAAACTGTATATTGGCAGCCGAATGCTTTGGAAATAACAATGCCATATAATATCCACAATATAAACATCAGTAATTACTTTAAAACACAACCTTTTAAAATACCTTTATTTTACACTAATAACATAGCAACAATTTTTCTCCATTCGAAATTATATCCACCTATTCTATTTTAAAACACCTTTTTATATTCCTACTTTGTAAATAAATTATAAAACAAGGCATTCTCGGATAACAAAATATAAATACGACTCAACGAATATAAATTGATCGGACATATAAGGCGTCAAGAACTACCAACTATATACATCTTAATGGCTACAAATATTCCCATTTTAGATACAAATATTCTTATTTTTACTATTTAGTATGGCTACGGTAAATTAGATTACGCCTGTTTTACTCAATCACCAACGCTTTAACAACAATAAATAAAATATGTAATGCATTTTATCAATTAATTTATCAAGACAATATATACAATAGCATTTTGAAAGAAGCAAGATTGGTTATTTCTTCGTAAAATCGTCCCTTCTTCTCAAGAATAACACTCTTTCGTTGAAAACAAAGATATACAAAGCTAACAAAATTGAAGATATTGCGCTCCACCATTTACAAAATACATTATTCAATAAAATATATATATATATAATATTATATAATATAATATATATATATATATATATATATATATATATTATATATATATATAATAATATATATATTATATATATATATAATATAAAATGACATTTATATTAATATATAGTGAAGACGTTAAGTATCCTTAAAATGCTTAATAATACATTAATAATAATAGTAATAATAATAATAATACTAATAATAAATAATAATAATAATAATAATAATAAATAATTACTATAATAATTAATAATAATCATCAAGTATTAATAAAGTGTTTGTCAATAACGAACCAATGAATAATCAGCGTTTCCAAAAATAAGCTTCAAAGATGAGTTGACATATGGTTGTGGTTATTGTGCAGCACAAAGAAAATCGAAAGAAGAAGCCAAACATATTTACAATGCCTTCAACTGCGCCCATTACAGCGGATCAACTCAAATATAAATATAAGCAAGCAAATACGGGCAAAGATATGACAGATGGGCAAATACTTGGCCCTTTACCTTAAAATACATAAATGAAGAGTATAGCTATGAACGGATGGCTTACGCTTCCTACATGTAACACACTGATTAAATATATTAATATATATATATATATATATATATATATTATCATATATAAATACTATATATTATATAAATATATATATATTATATTATATATATATATATTATTTATATAATATAGTATCATATATATATAATATTAATATATATATAAATATATATATATATATTATATATATAATTATAATTAATATATATATATTATATATATATATATATATAGTTAGATAGTATATTATAGTATATGCCCTTATTTTGCTAAATCAACTAATTTTAGATATTTTAAACCTATTAAAAATAAATGTTTAATATTGTCATTCTCTTATATTTTTATCTTTGCTAAAGAAATACATTAGTAAATATTCCAAGCTCAGAACTTTTTGACCAGCTCGGAACTTTTTGACCAGTTTGGAACTTTCTTGACGCACTTTGGAATTTTTGACACAGCTCGGACTTTTTAACCAGCTGGAACTTTTTAAACCAGCTCGGACTTTTTAACCAGGCTCGACTTTTGAACTCAGCCTTCGGAACTTTTAGACGCAGCTGGAATTTTTGACGCAAGCTCGAAACTTCTGACAAGCTCGGAACTTTTTAACAGCTCCAGAATTTGACAGTTTGGGAAATTTTTGACCTGCGTCCGGAACTTCTTGAGCCAGCTCGAAACTGTTTTGACCGCTCGAACTTTTTTCGACCAGCTCGGAACTTTTGACCAGCTCCGGAACTTTTTGACAAGCTCGGAACTTTTAAACAGTTCAAACTTTTTGACCAGCTCGGAACTTTTTGATCAGCTCGAAACTTTTTGACCAGCTCGGAACTTTTTGACATTCTCGGAACTTTTTGACTAGTTCCAAACTTTTTGACCAACTCTGGAACTTTTTGACCAATCGGCAGGGTTTTGACTCCAGAGTTATTATTACAACACATCGGGCCCTTATCAAAAACGCTAAAAACTTTTGACAGTTCAAACTTTTTTGCCAACTCGAACTTTTTGACCAGCTCGGAACTTTTGACCAGCTCGGAACTTTTTTGACCAGCTCGGAACTTTTTGACTAGCTCGAAACTTTTTGACTAGCTCGAAACTTTTTGACAAGCTCGGAACATTTTAACCAGTTCCAAACTTTTTGACCAGGCTCGGACTTTTTGACCATGCTCGACATACATTTTGACCAGCTCGGAACTTTTTGCTCAGCTCGGAACTTTTTAACCAGCTCCGGAACTTTTTGAGTCGCTAGCTCGGACTTTTTAACCAGCTCGGAACTTTTTATCAAGCTCGGAATTTTTGACATGCTCGAACTTTTTGACACAAGTTCAAACTTTTTGACGCAGCCTCGGAACTTTTTTGACCACTCGAAATCTTTTGACCAGCCTCGGAAGCTTTTGACAGCTCGGAAACTTTTTGACCAGCTTGAAACTTTTTGACCAGTCTCGGAACTTTTTAAACCAGCTGAACTTTTTGCCATGCTCGGAATTTTTGACCAGGCTTGGAACTTTTGACCAGCTCGGAAACTTTTGACCAGCTCGGACCTTTTTGACCTTTTGACCAGCTCGGAACTTTTTAAGCAGCTCGGAACTTTTTGACCGCACTCGGAACTTTCTTAACCAAGCTCGAACCTTGTTTGACATGCTCGGAAACTTTGTCGACTAGTTCCAGACCCTTTTGCACAGCCGCGAACTTTTTGACACAGGTTCGAAAACTTTATTGACCAAGCTCGGACTTTTAACCAGCTGAACTTTTTAACCAGCTCGGAACTTTTGGACATGCTCGGACTTTTTGACCAGTTCAAAACTTTTTGACCAGCTCGGAAACTTTTGACCAGCTCGGACCTTTTTGACCAGCTCGGTAATCTTTGACCAGGTCGAACTTTTTGACCAGCTCCGGAAGCTTTTTAACCGCTTGGAACTTTTTAACGCAGGCTCGGACTTTTTAACCAAGTCGGAAATTTTTGACCAGTCTCGGAACTTTTTGACCAGCTAGAACTTTCGACAAGCTCCGGAACTTCTTAACCAGGCTCGGACTTTGACCCAGCTCGAACTTTTTAACGCAGCTCGGAACTTTTTGACATGCTCGGAACTTTTTGACCAGTTGAACTTTTTGACCCGCTCGGAACTTTTTGACCAGCCTCGGAACTTTTAACCAGCTGCGGAACTTTTTGGACATGCTCGGAAATTTTACCAGTTCCCAAACTTTTGGTGCCAGTTTTCATGCGATCTTCGAGTAGACTTTTTTAACCAGACTCGAAACTTTTTTGACCAGCTCGGAACTGTTTTGCACAGGTGCGCGGTGTGAACTTTTGATCCAGCCTCGAAACTTGTTTTTGACCAGCTTCGCTTTTGGACCACTCGAAACTTTTTGACAGCTGGAACTTTTTTGATCCAGCTCGAAACTTTTGACAAGCTCGGAATTTTTGACCAACTCGGAGACTTTGTTGACCAGCTGGAACTTTTTAAAGCTCAGACTTTTTGACATGCCTCAGAACTTTTTGACCGCTGCGGAACTTTTGACTAGCTCGAAACTTTTTGACCAGCTCGGAACTTTTTGACAAGCTCGAAACTTTTTGACCAGCTCAGAACTTTTTTACCAGCTTGGAACTTTTTGACCAGCTCAAACTTTTTGACCACCTCGGAACTTTTTGACCAGCTTGGAACTTTTTGACCAGCTAGGAACTTTTTAACCAGCTCGGAATTTTTTGACCACAGCTCGGAATTTTTTGACGCAGCTCGGCACACTGGTTTGACATGCCCGAACTTTTGGACATTCTCGGACTTTGAACCAGTTTCCAAACTTTTGACGCAGCTGGACTTTGTGACCAGCCTCGGAACTTATTTAAACGCAGCTCGAACTTTTTAACCCTCATAGATACATGCTCGGAAATTTTGACGATTCCAAACTTTTGACCACTCGAACTTTCTCTCACAAGACTATACAGAAACTTTTTGGACCACTCCACGACTTTGACATGCGCGTGAAAATTTTTGACCTAGTCGGGAATTTTTGACTATCTCGGGAATTTTTGACTCAGCCACGAACTTTTTTGACCAGCTCAGATTGTTTTTGCACCACAACCTTGGACACTCCTCCTTAACCCCAGCTCCGGAATGGGGTTTCTTGAGCCAGCTCGGGAGGGGTAGCTCAGAATAAATTTTTTGACCAGCTCGGAACTTTTTTACTCAGCTCGGAAACGAGGATAACGGACCCCCCAACATTTTCTGACAGCTCAACACACCACTTCCTAAATCGAACTTTATTTAACCAGCTCGAACACGTTTTTTGACCATTCCAACTTTTTGACGCAAGGCTCGAAACTTTTTGACAACTCCGAACTTTTTGATCCAGCTCCGCAAACTTAATAACGAAACTTTTGGACCCTCGAAAACTTTCTGACCAGCTCGAAACTTTCTGACCAGCTCGAAACTTTTTGACCAGCTCCGAACTTTTTGACCAGCTCGAATTTTATGACTCAGCTCGGATCTTTTTGACCAGCTCGGAAACTTTTTAGACCAGCTCGGAACTTTTGACATGCTTTCGAACTTTTTGACTAGTTCCATAAACCTTTTGACCGAGCCGGGAACTTTTTGACCAAGTTCGAAGACCTTTTTGACGCAGCTCGGACTGTTAACCAGCTTTGGAACTTTTTTTAACCAGCTCGGAACTTTTGGACATGCTCGGAACTTTTTTAAGCAGCTCGCAACTTTTTGACCAGCTCGGAACTTTTTGACCAGCTTCGGAACTTTTTGTTTTAATTGCGAGAACTTTCTGGAGAGAGGTGTTTGGACTGAGAAGGCAACTTTTATAACAAGCTTCAGAAATTTGGACATGCTCAGAACTTTTTGACGCAGCTTGGACTTTGTACTAGACTCGAACTGTGCCTATTGGACCAAGCTCGACTTTCTAACCAGTTTAAACTTTGAGACGGCATTTGCACGGAACTTTCGTGAACACAGCTCGAAACTTTTTGACAGATCGGACTTTTGACGCACCGGCTCGGAGAGTGGTTATTAACAAAAGCCTCGAAGGCAACTCTTGATCTTATTTGTGTATATCTTCTAAGGGATGAACAATTACGGCCAGCCGGCGCAACATTTTTATCGACATGCTCGTATATTTTTCTGACACAGTTTGTCCAAACTATTTTGACCAGCTCTGGAAGTTTAACCAGCCGAAACTTTTTGAAAAGTTCGGAACTTTGACAACTCGGACTTTTGAAAGCTCGGAACTTTTTTAACAAGCTCAGAATTTTTGAAAAGCTCGGAACTGTTGTTATACAAGACCTCAGAACATGTCTTGACATGCTCAGCAACTTTTTTAACCAGCTTGGACTTTTTGACTAGCTCGAAACTTCTTTGACACGGCCTTGAACTTTAACGCGTTTCCAAACTTTTGACAGCAGCTCTGACTTTGACGCAGCGCTCAGAACTTTTGACGACTCTGAACTATTTGAAACCAGCTCGGAACCTTTTGTGACGAGCTGGAACTTTTTTTTGACCCGCTGAAACTGTTCTGAAAAACAGGCTCAGAAACTTGTCCTGACCTAGCTCGGAACTTTTGAACCACTTCGGAACTTGACAGCTCGGGACATTTTTAACTAGCTCGGAAATTTTTAACCAGCTCGGAACTTTTTGACATGCTCGGAACTTTTGTAACTAGTTCAACCTTTTGACCAGTTCGGAACTTTTTGACCAGTTTGGGAACTTTTTGACCAGCCCGGAACTTTTTGACCAGCTCGGAACTTTCTAACCAGCTCGGAACTTTTTTAACTCAGCTTCGGAACTTTTCGGACCAGCTGGAACTTTTTTGACGCAGCCTCGGACTTTTTGCCAGCTCGGAACTCTTTTGACCAGCCTTTAAACTTTTAAAAAACTTTTTAACTTTCGCTGACCACTCTGCGAAGGAAACTTTTTGACCTGCTCGGAACTTTTTGACCAGATCGGAACTTTTTTAACCAGCTCTGAACTTTTTAACCAGCTCGGAAATTTTTAACCAGCTCGGAACTTATTTAACGCAGCTCGGACTTTTTGACATGCTCGAACTTTTTGACCAGTTCCAAACTTTGCCAACTCGGCGAACTTTTTGACCAGCTTCGAAACTTTTTGACCAGCTCGGAACTTTTTGACCAGCTCGGAACTTTTTGACCAGCTCGGAACCTTTTAACCAGCTCAGTAAAATTTTGACAAGCTCGGAACTTTTCGACCAGATCGGAACTTTTTGACCAGCTCGGAACTTTTTAACCAGCTCGGAATTTTTTGACCAGCTCGGAACTTTTTAACCAGCTCGGAACTTTTTGACATGCTCGGAACTTTTTGACCAGTTCTAAACTTTTTGACCAGCTCGGAACTTTTTAACCAGCTCGAAACTTTTTGACCAGTTCGGAACTTTTAACCAGCTCGAAACTTCTTGGACCAGTTCGAAACTTTTTGACCAGCTCTTAACTTTTTGGACCAGCTCCGAACTTTTTAACCAGCTCGGAACTTTTTAAAAAGCTCGGAACTTTTTGACCAACTCGGAACTTTTTGAAAAGCTCGGAACTTTTTAACAAGATCAGAACTTTTTGACATGCTCAGAACTTTTTGACCAGCTCGAAACTTTTTGACTAGCTCGAAACTTTTTGAACCAGCTCGGAACTTTTTTAACCAGTTCCAAACTTTTTGACCAGCTCTGAACTTTTGACCAGCTCGAAACTTTTTGACCAGCTCTGAACTTTTTGACCAGCTCCGAACTTTTTGACCAGCTCGGAACTTTTGTTTGACCAGCTCGACTGTTTGGACCAGCTCGAAACTATTCGTGCACCAGCTCGGTAAACTTTGACCCAGCTCGAACTTTTTTGCCAAGACTTCGGAACTTTTAACCAGCTAGGAACTTTTTTGACATTCTCGGAACTTTTTGACTAGTTCCAAACTTTTTGACCAGTTCGAAACTTGTGACCAGACTCGGAACTTTTGAACAGCTCGGAAACTTTTGACCAGCTCGGAAACTTTTTGACCAGTTCGAAACTTTTTGACCAGCTCGGAAACTTTTGACCAGCTCGGAACTTTTTGACATGCTCGGAACTTTTACTAGTTCCAAACTTTTGACCAGCTCGAAACTTTTTGACCAGTTCGAAACTTTTTGACCAGCTCGAACTTTTTAACCAGCTCGGAACTTTTGGACATGCTCGGAACTTTTTGACCGTTCCAAACTTTTTGACCAGTTCGGAACTTTTTGACCAGTTCGAAACTTTTTAACACCAGAGCCTGCGGGGGAAAACTTTTTTAAAAGAAAAAACCCAGGGGGCCTTTTAACCAGCTGGGAACTTTTTGACCAGCTCGGAACTTTTGACCAGCTCGTACTTTTTGACCCAGCGGAAACTTTGACAAACTCGGAACTTTGTTGTTACCAGCTTCGGAACTTTCTTAACAAGGCTCGGAACTGTTAACAAGCTCGAACTTTTTGACATGCTCAGAACTTTTTGACCAGCCGGAACTTTTTGACTAGCTCGAAACTTTTTGACAAGCTCGGAACTTTTTAACCAGTTCCAAACTTTTTGACCAGCTCTGAACTTTTTGACCAGCTCGAAACTTTTTGACCAGAACTTTTTTAACCAGCTCGAAACTTTTTGACCAGCTCTGAACTTTTTGACCAGTCCGAACTTTTTGACCAGCTCCGAACTTTTTGACCAGCTCGGACCTTTTTGACAGCTCGAAACTTTCTGACCAGCTCGAAACTTTCTGACCAGCTTTCGAACTTTGACCAGCTCGAACTTTTTGACTAGTTCCAAACTTTTTGACCATCGAAACTTTTTGACCAGCTCGGAACTTTTTGCCCAGCTCGGAACTTTTTGACCAGCTCGGAAACTTTTTAACCACTCGGAATTGTTTCTGACCAGCCTCGGAACTTTTTAACCAAGCTCGGACTTTTTGACATGCTCGCAACTTTTTTGACCATTCCAAACTTTTTGACCGAGCTCGAAACTTTTTGTGACCAGCTCGAAACTTTTGACAACTTCGGAACTTCTTGACTCTAACTTCGGAACTTGAAAAGCTCGGAACTTGAAAAGCTCGGAACTGTGAACAAAATCAGACTGACAGTGGCGTCAGAACTGGACCAGGCGTGAAAGTGTGTGTGACGAGCTCGAACGTGTGGAGCAAAGCTCGGGAAACTAACCAGTTTCTCCAAACGGTGACCCAGCGCTGGAACTGTGGACCAGCGCGAAACGTGCTGACCAGCGGGCGAAAACTTGCTGACCAGCTCGGAACTGGACCAGCTCGTTGAACTGACAAGCGGGAACTGTAAACAGCGTCGGAAAACGGTGGTGACATGTGCGCGGACTGACTAGGCCAAACTGGAATACGCGGAAACTGGGACCAGGTTTGCGAAACTGGTGGTGGGGACCAGGGTGCCGGAACTGGAACGCAGCGTGCGAACTTGGACAGTGGTGTCGAACTATGAACCAGCCAAACTGGACCCAGTGCCACGAACTCAGCTGCCGGCAACTGGTGACCCAGCGTGGGCGGGACTGGACCCCCAGGTCGGGAAATAACCAGCTCGAACTTGGCGAAACAGCTCGGAACTACAAAGTTCTTTTAACTGAGAACAAACAGTGGTAGGCAACACAGAAATGCGTCCCAAAATAAACAATCAACCTGCCCAAAGATTTTAGGAAAACACTTTTCACAATGCTTTCCAAAGAAACATGACAAAAATACTTCTGTTGACGAACTTCAAACAAAATGAAAAAATAAACTTTCAAGATTCCAAGTTCGTTTTTAAAAGAAACTTCTTTGACCACGAATCCTTAAAATTTTTAAAAATTTCAGAATTAGGAAAACGTAAATACTCAATTGTGTCACACAATGTATTTGCTATGCCAGTTCCAGGATCTGTAATTGAGTTTTGTCTTAACTGCATAACAATCACAAAACTTACTTTCTATATTTTCAAATAGGTTCCTTCTTTTTTTAAATTGTTTCGCCAAATCTACAAATAAGTATTATTGTCTACCTACCCAAGTAATATACTGATCGGAACTATTTCTAAACCTAGTTCGGAACGTTTTTGAACTCAGCTTGGAAACTTTCTTTGTTACAGTTGGTACTTTTTTGACTCAGCTCGATACCTTTTTGACCAATCGAACTTTGACCAGCTCGAACTTTTAGTAACTAGTCTCAGAACTTTTTGACATGCTCACTCACGATACTTTTAGACCTGAGCTTCTCCGGATACTTTACCTGACTAAGCCTCTAAACTTTTTGACAAGTTTCAGCGAAACTTGTTTTAACCATCTCACGTCAATTTCTTTCGACATATGTCGGAACTTTTTATAGACACAAGTCGAAACTTATTTTGCGAACACTCGCAACACGTTTAAAACCAGCTCAGGAATACCCTTTTTGAAAGCTCGAACTTTTTTAACAAGCGCTCGGCCGGAGAAACTTTATTAACAAGCTCGAAACTTTTTAACATTTTCAGAAAAAAAAAAAGAAATCTTTTTGCCTCTTCGTGATACTTTTGACAGACTCGAAACTTTTTGACAAATCGGAACTTTTTACACCAGTTCACAAACTTTCATGAACCAGCTCTGCAACCTTTTTAGACCAGCCTCGATTCTATTTTGACCAGAGCCCTGAACTTTTGGACAGCTCGAAAACTTTTTGCCAGCTCTCTGAATCATTTATTGACCAGCTTCCGAACCTTTTTTACTCAGCTCCGAATTTTTGACCAGCTCTGACACCATTTCGAGACCATAGCTTCTCCAACTTCTGCCAGCGCTCTCTATAACTTTTTGACCAGCTCGTATTATTTAGATACATTCACAAAGCTTTTTGACCAGTATTTCGATAACTTTTTGACCAAGATACGAATACTTCTTTGACTCAGCTCGGATCTTTTAGTTAACCAGTGCCGAATTTTTTTTGACCAGCTCGCAATCTTTTTTGTACCTCAGCACTGAAATTTTGTTACCAGCTCGAGATCTTATTTAAAAGCTCCGGAAACTTTTTGTAATTCGGTAAACTTTTATATCTAAGTTCTTGAACCCATTTTTAAACCAAATGCTCCTTTTCGTCCAAATGACTAACAGAAACTAGCGATGATAACAGCATACAGAAAATTATATGCAGAAACATAATTTGACACAACCAACTTTAAACCACAAGTTCCAACTTTTATAGAACCAGCTCATGAACTTTAATCTGATACCAGGCTCGAAACTTCTTGACCCAGTGACCTTACGCAACTTTTGAAAAACGCTGATCACATCAAACAATACTGATCAGAGTGCTTACAGAACTTAATTTGACGGCAGTTTCTAAACTTTTTCTTAGACCAGTCTCGAAACTTTCTCTCCAGAGCATTACGAAACTTTATTTGACCAGACTCTGGAGAAGAACTTCTTGCCTTGACCAGAGCTATCGAACGTGTTATAGACCAAGCCTTCGCGAACTTTTTGGACCAGCTCGGAAACCTTATAACTCAGGCGTCAGTAAAATTTTGACACACCGGAACTTATTCTATACGAACCAGATTACGGTAACTTTTTGTACAGCTTTCGGCATCTTTTTTAACTCTCTCTAGCTCGGAATTTTTTTTACCAGCTCGGAACTTTTTAACCAGCCCGGAACTTTTTGACATGCTCGAACCTTTTTTGACCAGTTCTAAACTTTTTGACCAGCTCGGAACTTTTTTAACCAGCTCGAACGTTAATTCAGAATCCCGTTCGTGACAACTTTTTTAAACCAGCTCGAAACTTTTATGAATTGACTAGTGCGTGAATCTTCTTTGACCAACTTCGGAACTTTTTGACCAAACTCGGAACTTTGTTTTGAAAAGCTCGTGAACTTTTTATAACTAAGATCCAGAATCATTTTCATTTTATTGACATGCCTAGAACACTTTCTATTGACCAGCTACGTAACTTGACTATCAGCATTTCGAAACTCTTTTTACAAGCTCTCGGAACTTTTTAACAGTTTTTCCATATCTCTTTTTTGACCATCTCTGACATTTATTGAACCAGCTTCTCGGAATTATTAACTCAGTTCCAAACTTGGTTGAACAGCTCGGAACTTTTTGGACCAGCTCGGAACTTTTGAACCAGCTCGGAACTTTAAAACCAGCTCGATCTTTTTTACAGCTCGGAACTTGTGAACCAGCTTCGGAACTTTTTTGACTTCCGGAACTTTTTGAACTAGTTCCAAACTTTTGGACCAGTTCGAAACTCTTTTGACCGCAGCTCGGAAATTTGACCAGCTCGGAACTTCTTGACCAGCTCGGAACTATTTGACCAAGTTCGAACTTTTTTGCACCAGCTCGAAAACTTGACCAGCTTCGGAAACTTTTTGACCAGCTCGGAACTTTTGACCAGCCGGAACTGTTTGACCAGCTCTAGGAAACCTTTATTGACCAGCTCGGATATTTTGACAGCTCGGAACTTGTTTGACCCAGCTCGAACCTTTGACCAGCTCGGACTTCTAGACCAGTTCGAAAACTTTTGGAACCAGCTCGAACTTTTGACCAGCTCGGAACTTTTTTACCAGCTGCCCGGAACTTTTTGACCAGCTCGAAAATTCTGACGAGCTCGAAACTTTCTGACCAGCTCGGACTTTTTGACCAGCTCGGAACTTTTTAACAGCTCGGAAACTTTTTGAGCTCACAGCTCGGAAAATGGCTGGGACTGTTCCAAAACTTTATTTTTGTCCATGTTTCGAAACTTATTGACCAGCATCTGGTAACTTTTTGACCAGCTAACTCTCTCAGGAACTTTTTTGACCCAGTCGAACAAAATAAGAAACCAACCTTTTTACACAACTACGGAATCTTTTTGACTAGCTCGGAACTTTTGACCACTACGGAACTTGTTGACTGCTCGGAACCTTTTTGAACATTAACGGAACTTATATGTATCCAGCGAAACTTTTGACCAGCTCGAACTGTTTTGACCAGCTCTCAGAATAACTTTTTGAACCAGCATCGGAACTTTTTGACCAGCGTCAACACCTGTTTCTGACGAGCTCGAAACTTGTGGTACCAAGCTCGGAACTTTTGACCAGTCGGAACTTTTTAAACAGCTCGGAACTTTTTGACCAGCTCGGAACTTTTTGACTAGTTTCCAAACCTTTTTGGACCAGTTCGAAAACTTATATACTTAGACACAGCTATTACTGGAAAACATATTGACTCAGCTCGAACCTTTTGGACCAGCTCGGGAACTTTTTGACCAGCTCGGAACTTTTTGACCCAGTTCGAAAACTTTTTGACAGCTCCGCGAACTTTTTGACCAGTGTCGAAACTTTTATGACCCAGCCTCCGAAACTTTTTGACCAGCTCCCAACTTTCTGACCAGCTCGGATACCTTTTTTGACCAGCCTCGGACACCTATTTGAACAGCTCGGAACTTGTTTAGACCAGTTCGCATACACTTCTGACCAGCTCTTTACGAACTTTTTGACCACGCTTCGATCGTATATTGACCCAAGTCGGTGAGACCTTATTTTTTGGCTCTCTAGCTCGGCTACTTTTTGACCAGCTTCTGAACTTTTTGACCAACGCTTGCGGAACTTTACTGACCAGCTCGAAACTTTTCTGGACCAGCTTCCAGAACTTGACCAGTTCTCCAAACTTTTTTAACCCATGCTGCAGGAACTTTCTCGACCAGCTTTCTGAAACTTTTTGGACCAGGCTTCGGAACCTTTTTTGACCAGCTTTTATATTTACAGGCGATCTTTTTGACCAGCTCTCCCGGCGCTTTCAGAACTGTTTTTGACCAGCTGCGAACCTTTTAAACCCAGCTCGAGTAACAAATTTACAAGCTCGGAACTTTTACGCCGCTCGCGATGACTTTTTGACCAGCTTTCGAAACTGATGTTTGACCAGCTCGGAACTTTTTGACCAGCTCGGAACTTTTATTGACCAAGATCTCGGAACTTTTTTGGATCCAGATATCTCTCGACACTATTATTTGACATAGCTCCGGAACATTGTGTTTGTACCTGAGCTTCGGAATTATCTTTTTGACCAGCTGCGGATAAACTTTTATTGACCCAGTGGTCTCTAAACTTTTTGACCTAGCTGGGCGAACTTTTTGTTTTGACCAGCTTCTCGTGAATACTTGCTCTATTGACCAGCTTCATCTAACATCCGGAACCTTTGTCCAGGCCGGAGCTTTTTGACATGCTCGGAACTTCTTCTTGGGACTCCGTTCCTATGAACTTTTTAAGCAGCTCGCAACTTTTTGACCAGCTCGGAACTTTTGACCAAGCTCGGAACTTTTTTTGACCCAACTCGTAACTTCTTTGACTCCAGGCTCGAAACTTTTTGACCAGCTCGGAACTTTTGACCGCCTCTGGAACCTTTTTGACCCAGCTTCGAACCTTTTGTCCAGCTCGGGAACTTTCATTGCACCAGTTCGAAACTATTGACCAGCTTGGAACTCTTCGACCTCTCGCGTGAAACTTTTGACCAGCTCGGTCACCACTAAATATGTATTCTGTAAAAATACCATAAAAGATTATTATTTCACAAGAATGGATATAAATACATAAATTGTATGATTAACAATAAGCATATCACAGCCTGATTGACTTGAACTAAGAGATATTAAGAATCGTTACTTGAAAATATAAATGAATTTAGGCGTTTACAAAAAAAGTCCGTATTAAGTGTGCACATAATAACTGCTAAGGACCAGCTGACATATGCGTAAAAACAGCTGTTATTACAATGCAAAGGGTTGCCCTATTAGTGATTTAACAAATCTTTTTAAAAAACGTGTGTCGGAAAGGGCTTGCCAATTATATCATATGTTAAAAAACATAAATATCAAACTGATAAACGTTTTATATTTATTCCAATGTTGAAATGCTTGCAACATCTTCAAAAAATAATTCTGATCCTGATTATATTGCAGATGGTATAATATCTAGCAACGATTTGGACACAATGCACTTTGCAAAAACCGTATATGCAGACGATGCTTTGAAATACACAATGCATATAATCTCACAATATAAACACCCAAATTACTTTTAAAACCACACTTTAAATACCTTTATCTTGACTACAAAAATAAATAGCCCACCAATTTCCCTTATCGAATTATATTCACCATATATTATTCTTAAAAACACATTTTTTATATTTACTTTGTTAATAAAATATAAAACCAAGCACTTTTCGGATACAGAATATTTAAAGACCCACCCCATCTCCGTCTACTCGTCTCTCTGCCCTTAACGAATAACTAAATTGATCGGACATATAGCCTCCAAATGACTACCCAAACCTTATACATCTGGGATTAGCCGAACAACCAAAAGCGAAAGAACAAAAATATTTTCTTGTTTTTATATTTAAGGCTACAGCTAAATTAGATTACGCTCTTTTTAACCAATCACAAACCTTTAAAAACAATAAATAAAATGAGTATACATTTATCAATTAATTTATCAAGACAAATATATCACCATACCCATTTAGAAAGAATTGCCAAAGATGCGTTATTCTTCGTTCAGGAACTGTCTGCTATGGTTCTCCCAATGTTAACTCGCTAATTTAAAAGCTTTAACAAAAAGTAGTATATAAATATCCTGCCCCACCAATTTTACCCAAAATACATTTATTAATAAATATATATATAAGATTATATATATATATTAATATTAATCTTTATATACTATCTTATATATATATATATATTATATTACTATATATATATATATTAACTATATATTATATATATATACTTCTTACATATATATATATACTATATTTAATATATATGCTATTATCTCTATAGGCAAAGGAAATATACTTATACTCATTATAGTAAATAAAGAAAATAAATAAATCTATATTACATATTAGAATGTATAATAATAATCGAATATATTACTATATATATATATTACCTTACTATTATATATTATTTTATCTATATTATTACCATTCATATACTATATATATAGTATATAATATTATATATACGTTATTATATTAGCTAATCTATATATATATATATTATATCATATTATATATACTATTATAATATCTTACTATATATATATATAAAATCTATTCTATCATCATAAAAATAGTAAAGTCTCATAGTATCTTTCAATATGCCTTCTTAATTAAAAATAATAATCACTAATACTAATAAAATCAATATTAATAAAGTTTTGTCAATAACGACCAATGATAATCCAGCTTTCAAAATAAGAGCTTCAAAAGAGGTTTTCATTGGTTGTTATTTGCACTAAAATACAATACATATTTACAATATCTTCACTGGGCCCTTTTGTAGCCGTACATCAAAATATATATAACAAGAAAAAATAATATTGCAATTGGGTATACTTGCGCCTTTACCTTTAAAACATACATAAAGAAAGTAGATGTTATATATTCATAGACCACTGCATTACATCTTTTGGCCCCCCATGATCATATGAACAGCAAGTATCGTGCATACATCTTGTGTCTTTATGCATTACCTTATGATTATTAACAACCATTGGTTTCATATTTAAGGGAGCGGCTCCGCCTTCTTTCCTCCACTGTATGATGACGCTTTCTGCATGATGAACAGCCAACTATTGATCCATTCGGCATGCTCCACATCGACTTACTTAAAGCACGTTGCTTAGAGCTATTCGACGCGCGTGTTCATGCCGCCATGGGCTCACATGCTAATATGTTGAATCCTATTTTCTAATAAAATAGCGGCTTCATTCTCCTTCCGTCCATTATTCCTTACTATGACCCTTACGCCTCGATGCGTCATCTTTACTTTTGTAAACACATCATTCCAATTATTCCTCCTTCTACACCCCTTTTTCCTTAGACTCCTCATTCTCCTCTATCTTTCTCGGGCATCTCCTTTTTCTCTCCAGCTTCCTCCATAATGTCACACATTTCTTTGACTTTCCGTCTCTCTTCCGACACTTTTCGTCCGTTCCTGTCTAACTTCCTATTCATTCTTCTTGCCGCACAATTAATTTCGGGCACATTGAGAGAATTTCTTCACGCTGTCGTCCTCTTACTCTACTCCACCGCATTACTCACTACTTCCTTCGCTCATCGCCAGTTCGCACAATCTGTTCCTCTCCTTTTCACTGACATTGCTTCATCTTGGATCATCACTCTTGAAGCCATGCTCTTATCTCCATCCTTGGCCACATTAATCTTCCTTTATTTATCCAACCTTCTTCGCATCACCTGTTCGATTCTCTCTCTTGACCCAATACCTCCCTCTATTCCAACCATTCCAGCTGTGCCACTTTACTTATTCATTCACCGACCGTACTCCCATCTTCCATGGCCTTACTAGCTCTCTTGCCGCTCCCATTATCTTCTCTCCCTTACGCAATAAGTCAGTATTTTGGACACAATCTTGATTTTACACTCCCCTTCTTTCACGGATCAGTTCACATCAACCTTTATGTTTCTGCCCCGTATGATCCCTTTCTTTCCCAATCTCCTAAACGCAATTATATACATTCTGGACCTCTCCCCAGCAATTACCTTGGTCTTGAGAAATAATCCGTCCTCATCCTCGTCTCGTCTCTCTTTCTTTCTCTTTAAACCTTCTCCTTCTGCGTCTCCGGGTCTCAATTCTATCCCAATCTTCCCTTATCCTGCACTCCTCCTTTTTCCTTCCTCTCGCGTGAGACCATCGCTATCTTTCATTCAACACTTCTGATACACTCTCACCGCACCTCTATAGTGCTCTCTGCGTTTGCAGTCTATGTTTCTGCGAGGTTGTCTGATTTTCTTCGTCCGACCAGCCTATTCTCTTCCTGATGGAACTTTGTATTTGAGGAGACTACTTCACTCTTCTCCCGCCATAGCTCACCCATGCTTCTATTCAGTATCGATCTGACCTCTGCTCTGCTGGATCAAACTCTATATAATCATCTTCTTCTCTTTCTATTCTCTTGGCGGGCCATAATTCTCTCTCCTAACTATAAACTAACAATCCCTGTCGATTCACCTCCTGGGAATCTTATTCCCATGTGCTCTACTTCTTACACAACGCTTATGTGTTCTGTAGGATTCCGTTCTTCTTCTTTTCCTGTAACTTTTCTTCTACTTCTAGCGTAAATGCCTCTATCTGCGACACTCCTCCGTTGACTGTTCTCCCGCCCAGTTCCACACTCTATTTATGGTACGTCTATCTTGGCACTGACGGTTTTCCTCTTCTGTCAAAATCTTTATCTCTCCTATTCGCCCCATTCCTCCAAAATATGATTTGTTGCCGATGTCAGATTCTCTTCTATTCCTCAGCGTTCTCCAGCGTATGGCGGACCAGCCTAACTTCTACCGGTTATGCGTTGCGACCTCTACTTTTACGAGGCCCTCGACACGCGTGACCTCCCATTTCGTCTCTCTATGCCTGACCTTAGTGGGCCTCAATGCCGCCTGACATTGCCCGAATGACTAATCATATACGGACTCCGGTCAGCACCGTGCCGGTTGTCCTACCCACGGTTAATTTATATCTTCTTCCATCATACTGCGAGAGGAGTCTCACATCTACCCTCGTACCGCGTTCATATACTCGTTGATCTTCTATGTTGTCCTCCAAATAAACACCTCTTCGTACGAATCTTCTATATAGTATCTCCGGAGGCTTTGACTGATACGCCATTCACCGTCCTCTTATCTTACAGGTTTAGGTCTCTGACATCTCTCGTCACTTTTCCTCTTATATTATATTCGGACTCTTCAACTCCCGATGACTACTAATTTCAGGTACTCTTGATGCCGCTCATAAGACTCGCGGTATATACTCCTCCCGTAGCTTCTTTGTTTCTTCCTTGTTATTCTGGATATTACTGTCCTTCTTCCACACTGACTGATTATAAAATGTCAGGAAGGATGAGACTCTCTACAGTATATCCTCTCTCTTAACACATAAAGCACGTGATCTCCTTTTCTGCGACCACTGACTACATGCGGAACGCATGACACCTGTCGTCGCCTATACTTTTCTCTATATCTTCTTAATTGTTGCGTTGTCCAAATGATATGTCTAGCTGACATTTCTTATAATTTCGCTCGACAGTAATCGTACCGTGCCTCTCGTTCTAAAAGATGATATATTTATGACCTCTGTCTGCGTGGATTCTTCGTGGTGACTTTATAGTTTTGATTACGAACTTATACGATGCGCCTCATATATCCTTCTGGACGACTAGGATATAAAACTCTTACTGTATTTCTTCTTGCGTTTTCCGCTTTATAGTACGTTTGATAGGTCTTTGTATAGACTATATTATACTTACATTCTAAGCTGGAGAAATAAATCCAATAGCAGATCATATGGTATGTCATTTTCACATTTTCTTGCTCTGAGTGCGGAATTCCATTTTTTTAAGATTTCAATAATCTTCTATGTGCGAATACAGTGTCCTAGTGTGGTTGATCATCTTCACGTCAGACTCATCTCTCATGTACAAGCACAATATCTCTCTATGGTCCCGTACCTTTCTAAAACGCTCTTTTTAAACCTTCATAATTCTTCAGCTCTTCAACAGTCAAATTGTTTGAACACACTGACCAGCTTTACTGTAGGAAAAATCTCTCAAAAAACCAATGCTCGCTTTTCACATAGCGATGTCGTCTCGCCTTCTGGCTTGTTTTTCAAACTTAATAAGATATTCTTCGATACATTTTTTCCTTTCATTCGAACGAAGGAAGCTTCAACTTGGGTATTGTTGCTAGTCGTACTGAACTTAGCTCTCAGATAGTGGCTGCTCTGGCGGCTTCGTACCGCTATCGCTAGGCTTACCATGGACTCACGGCTGTGCATTAATCTTCAGGCATCAAGGCTTCCATCTTAACACCTTTTCTCTTTTGGGGCATTTCTTTCTCCTCCAATTCTAACTCTACAGCTGCATTTTACGTGTCTCTATCTCTATCTCTCTATATTCTTTTCTGACTTCACTCCAGCTAGCTTCTTCCTCTGTGGTCAGGCCTCAAGCGCTCCTCTATAACTCTCCTACTCGCCCACAAATGCGTATGTCTCTCTTAATAGGCAGGCCACTAATGGCCTCCTCTGAAATTCGATTATACCGTTGATATGGAACTCAGTCGGCGAGTCCCTAGCCGGTAATAATTCTCGAACGCGGAGTAGCACAGTCCAAAACTCTTGCGCATAGAATAGCCAACCCAACCGAATCCCTCTTCTCCTCTCCCTCTCCTCTATGTTTCGATAGCTATAGGACCTCTTTATAAATCATCCGCCCAAGAACACATCCACCTCCAGATGCCATCCAACATATTGAACCTCATAATCAAGAAATATAATATGATGATATTAAATATGTCTCACACGATCACGATGGAAAAACCGATCAATGTCAAAATTAACATAATTGATCATATTGACAAAGATTACATTGATTAAGAATGCATTCTAATATATATGATTTTAAGTGTACCTTTTATCAATTTTAATAATAAAATAAATATATATATAACGTGATATAAAGATAATAAACAGTAAGATTAATAAGATACCATTAAAACTTTAGATTCCCTTGTGTTTTAATTATTATGAATTTCCAATTATATAACAGTATATGTATATATTCAGATAGTTGAAAATTTTGTACAACAGTACGCTTATGATAATTTATAGATAGCCCATAAAACAGTAATTGCGATGATTTTGGTTAAATAATTTTGTATTTTAAAATTTAGTTTGTTTACGAAGATTGTATTCTATGGTTTTATTTAGTTTATTACAGAGACTCTCCATTTAACGAAGGAGTGTTTCGATGCGGGACCATGGCCAAGAAAGGATCTTTGGATAAAGTGCGCCGAGTCTCCCCCAGAAGACAGTACGTGAAATAAATACAGTACCTGAATAATGCCGAAATCCCACCTATTTGAGTTATCCGACGACAATAGTGTAAGAATATACAGTAATAAGTAATCTCTCTAGTGCCCATGAACTACCAATTCAATAACTCGAATGATAGTAAGGTTGATAAAAAAAGACAATATATGCTAATCGCCAAATAAAAAATAGTGTCAAATTTTATAAAATTTTACTGATTTCTTGAATTTGGATACCAATTTCGATTCAAATCTATCAAATTTTACAGATTCCTTAAATTTAAAGTACGATTCAAATTTCAATCTACAAAATTTTACTGAAACTGAATTCTAATCGTATGATTCAAGAAACTACGGATTTCAGAATTATAACTCTGGTTTCAAATACTGGGACATTTGTAAAAAGTAATATTGTTGTACATAGTATTAAATATTATATAATACTATAATAATAATATAAGTATAAGGTACTCCGTGAGGTATGTGAGAGTGAACGTAGAATCTCGGACCTACGAAATTTGAAAAATGAATAGTAAAAATATACACCAAAGGCACTTATAAAAAAATACGCACAATGACCTAAGGTAAGTAAATTGTGGAATATAGATATAATTGATAAATAGTTATGCCAGTGATTGTTATAGGACTGGCTGATTCGTGGAATAACAATAAAAAAAGAGTACCTATGAATAATAAAATCTCGAGAGGAACTCCACTAAAGGTTAAGACGGATAAGGTGCAATGGAGATCATACTCGCGCAAAATTAAGTGGCTACGTGTATGACTCGCGATGTGCACAACCAAAGACGATAAGTGGTTAGCATATAACGAACTGTAGACGTGCAAGCATCTACTCCGCGTAACCTCACCGATGTACGAGAAACGCAGACAAACGAAGAGCAAGGAAACGTAAAACCTTATAGAAAAGCCAGGTTGTTAATTATGAGTGAGCTCAAAAGGCTGTCGCATCACCGAACGAGGATCCAATAAAAGGAAAAAAAAATGACTAACGAGTGGACACCTCTACACCAGAAAAACTAAAGGGAACAAATTTCTTTAACCGATAGGTGGTAAAAGAAAAAAAACAAATCTAACAACTCTATATTAAACATACTGTGGCACCTGACTGCATGCTAGACGCAAAATGTATAACCAGAATAACACATGGAAGACCCTCACACCCTCCTAACCAAAATATCCACATACAACATAGATGCGCACTTAAATGCTAAAATTAATAAACATTGTTATCATTAAATGCCTCTATGTGAAGAAAACGACTGACATAAAAGAAGCTCAGACGACGAATACCATAATAACGTCTTCAATTCGAAAGACTTGACAAATTACTATATCAAGATACAATACACCTAGAACTCATACAACACACTATGGCTAGTCCAAATAGGAAAGCACGTAACTACAAAAGCCGTAATATTACGCACTCGTGAGCTCTGAGCTCGCCCTAGCTGCCCTCTCGTTGAGAGACTAAACCACGGTAATATGCTAGACGCTTTCAACGGAAACTCTATCAATACACATCAAGAACATCTGCACCACCATATACCAGCGTAACTATCGACCTAAATGTCGCGACAGAATCGGTAGGTCCAGCTGAGCCACCTGTGAATGAAGAAGACAAAGGAGAACTTGACTCAGCAAAACCACACCACTGCGGAATAGCTCGATCCCTCCATCATAAATATAAAATTTATTTAAATGCTGGTGAGCAATGACCTACGCAGCTTCCTTAGAATCGTAATCATAAAGGGAAAGCTTTGAAGTTACATATGCCCTTTAGTAGCATGCCAGATATAAATATCCATGTCAAGTGTTTAGAGTGCTAGCTTTGAATGTAATGTGCAGAAGCACAGTTTAAGAAGATCACATGCTCAGACATGGAAGTCAAAAGCGTTTTAAATGTGCCGAGTGTGACTATGAATGTTACGTCAAGCAGAGGCTTAAAATCACACATGTTAATTTACAGATACAAATTAGTATAAAACTTGCTCGAAACTATGGAGCCTATATTTTCAATACAATATCTTAAAAAACTGCAATGCTTAAGCCATTACGAAAAAACAAAATGTATTAAGTGTTCAGAGTGTAGCTTTGAAATTAGTACAAAAGTAATTTAAAAGGGCACATTCTTACACCATTTCAAGTCGAGAAACTTTTAAATGTGGCCAGAGGTGTAACTGATGAATGTAATCAAAAATCGAAATTAAAAATTACATTTGCTTAAGCCATGAAAATTTAAGGTTGCACTGATTTATAATAGGCAAGCAATCGGTAATCGGCTATTTTATCGATTAATCTTCCGATTAATAATTATTGAAATTTACCATCCTACTACATCCCAAATTATTAATTCCTAAAATTACTCAAGCAAATATTGATTCCATGAGGTTTAACTCTCCGCTACTTATTATCTTTGATGTATAATACTTGTTTGTGTATACCCATACATGTCTGCTATAACGACACACACATCTCATATCGCTGCATGTCATATTGTTGCCTCTTGTATCCAAGAAATCAACTCACCCATGAGCATAGTGATCCCAGAAATACGCCTATTCGTAAATGACCAAAAAATAAAAGGTAATATCATAGAATTCCAAACATAAACATGATGATTGGTAAAAAATAACATGTAAAACTAAAAATAAAACGTAGAGATTGGGTTATAGTTAACCGCTTTTTGGACATACAATCAAGCGAATAAATCTAATATATAATACACACATGGCTTTCTTATTATGTAACAATTGTATAAATCAAAGTGAAGCTGATAACATTAAACTTTGGATTAACTGAAAGATAATCAGAGTAAGACTAGTGACTAGTGGGGCATAAAACACCAAAATCGTCGGCATTTAATAGTCACGTAGCGATTTCTCAACAGGGTTTCCATTAAATGTTACCTCCAAGTTCGCTAAAAACGTCCTTGTTCACTATCTCAAACAAAAAATATAGCATAGGAGCTACCTGCCGAAAATAATTTCATAAGCAGCCATTTTAGCCTTATGTTTTAGGCCAACCAAGACATTACTATTATATTTAGAAAATTCCTATCTCCCAAGTAAGACCAAAGTACATGTACCTGGATATGCAAGCTGACCAATCAAATAACAAACATAACAATGTCTGCAAAACCTCAAAGTATTTTCTAATATTATCTCGATCCTCTGAACACGTAGAATTATACTTTTAGGCCTGTTGTTACATATAATCTACTATCTATCTTACATTCAGGCCCATGACCATCTACTCCCTTTATCCAGCAAACATTTATACGACACCTTGGAGCCAGCATGTTGCTGGGAGTCAACATCAAGACAAACTATCATAGTAAGACTTAAGGGTGTGTGCGGAACTTTGTCCAGCAGTCTCCTGCAGGAATAAGTTGAAGACTTCAGCTTCAACTTAACCATTTGACAATGGCCAATATAGTGCATTTCTGTTTGACATTTCCAACCAATTTCAAATATGCTTATCAATCTTTATACAGACGGAAACTACCTACTTTTGAAAGAAATGTCTCGTACTCATTATATATTCTCATGAATGCATAACATAGATGAGCGAAACATAAATGATCCTATGTCTAATCAATAATATATTGTCGTAACATCTGTATGTTTACCGAGAACCTATCCCATAGAGACTGAAGAAACACCGAATACTAATTAATTAGATATGTTGTATGAAATTCGCAGAGAACCGAACTAAACACTGGAAGTCCTACTGTTCACATATATTGTTAGAACCAATGAATAAGTCAATATACGCTCTTGAAGATTTGTAGAAGATACACATCCACCGTGAAACAAGTTCTGTTGCGAGTGACTTAGCTCACGACCCAGTCCTATAAAAGAAGAGCTTCAATATCTAATTAAAATGAAGCCTCTATGAAGAAAAGGTTCCGACAACCTACAAGTTTGTGATGTACAAGAGGGAAGCCGAAAAACGTCGATAAGTAGAGCTCCACGTCTCGAAAATGACCTGTAACAGAGATGATGTTATAATGATAAGTTACAAGAGTTTTTCTCTGCTTTATATTTCTTTCCAGCATGTAATATGTTGTGGTAATGAGGTCAGGTCAATTTTACCAACATAGCGTGCAAATGCAAAAGCGTAGTTTTTTAAACGAACTCTTGTTCTCACTATGGCAAATCCGGCAATATTCTCAAAACGCGTCTTCATCTCATTCAAGCGCCATTTTCGCACGACAACGACGCTTTCTAATTGCTCAGAAGAATTATGGATTTTTTCTGTATTGTGAAGGCTTGAAGCTTATTAAAGCATGTGATATTTCTCTTTTTGCCATGGGTTACTGGGGTCCGTATTTTTTCTGAATACAACTTCAACTGTCATCAAGTCTTTAATTCAACCCTTTGGTTTGCCCACTAACACCAAACAACGCAGCCCGCTAAAATGTTTAATTCCAGTGAGTGGAAATATCTTGAATCAATTTGTGTTGTGCTAATCCCAACTGTTTCTGTAATTCTACCAACTTGCTTACTGCTAAAGCAGAATGATTGAAGTGTTTAACAATATCTCTTCTAGTTGACATTACAGTTTTCACAACTTGTTGAGCAAATATAGACTCATTAAGTGCAAGTTGTAGTGTATGAATGAAGCAAGAAATGGCTCTAAACCACAATTATTGACTCTAGCTACAATTTTTTTTCATAATCTTTCAATACTAGGAAGACCTTATCATTTGTTAGTTTATAGTTTTCTAGAACGTTATTTAATTCTTCAATAATTCGTGCACTCGTATGTGAACTCTCAAAAGAAACAATCTACCATACTGCCCTTCCTTGTTGAAACTCGTCTGTCAACCAGTAGCCTGTCCTTAAAAAAGGGAGTATTGTTGTTGGTGAAGGGAGGCTGTCCAAATGTCGGTAATTAGAGAAATGAACTCTGCATCATCAACTAATTTTTTTTCTTTGTACTTTCTGAAATATATCGGGAATGATATTTTCAGAAAAGTATTCTCGACTTGGAATATTGTAACAAGGACTAGACTTTATAAGTAGCCTATAAAATCCCACATCAGACACAAGGTAGTAAGGCTGCAAAGTCGACTACATACAATTCTCCCATCGAAATAATAAATATCTGCTAGCATCATTGGATGATCATATTTTTCCTTCTCATAAACTTCAGCAGTAGCTTGTGATTTGACGATGGACTTTGTTACCTGAGTTCCCTCTAATTCATTTTCCAATCTATAATTTATCGTTATGAAATTGTTATAGATTCCCATCATATCTTGTAACAGCAATAAGGAGATAGGTGCTTAAACAAGCTCCCTCTTAGCAGTCTTTCCTCCTACTAAAGATGAAAAAGTACACGTTACCCAACTAAAAATGAGAACATAACAGCGTATTTCTTAATACCTTTTCAATTTGGAAAATTAGTTTCGAGACAATACTTGCAATCTCGCTTCTTTT
>JABUQX010086978.1:0-2500 GCA_015478945.1 Trachelipus rathkii
AACGAGAATGAGATATATCTGACGTTTACCTCGGCACTTCCATCCACGCGTCCTCCATCTTTTTCTTTGAGGTCACTTCAGGCAGGTCTGCGGCCCAACTTAGCGTTCCACACTTATATCACATATAGTCAATGCTTTCTTGTCATGATTCCCTCTTTACCATTCCTTACAGGTGCCCACACTTAATATTATGCTTACTCAGTTGACTTATCGTTGTATTTATTAAATAACTTTATAATATATATATATATAATTAAATTAAATATATTATATATATATTTAATATATATATATAATAATATATATCTATATATATATATATATATATATATAGTTTATAATATATAAATAATATATATATATAATATATATATTATAATTATATATATATATATATAAATTTAATATTATATATATATATTATATATATATATATATATATATATATAATTATATATATATAATATAATATATATTATAATATAATTTATTATTGAGTACAATATATATGACTTAGTTGTAAGTGCATGAAGATTGTTACAGTCGTTTCTGGTCAAATTACCCTCCATACTCATAGTTGCGGATCCTCATACAAATCTCTGTACCTCTTCCAAGTTACGCCATCTATCAAAATGAGTATTCACTCCTTCTTCTCATTCTTCAATTCTTCTCTTCGCTCAGCATTAAGAGTACTGTTCTTAATATGCTCATTTACCTATTTCGTTCCATGGTCAGTGATTCATGCACCCTGAATTTTAGCTTTTCACTTACACGCACACATTTTCTCAACCTATCGGCTATAATCCCTTGCTAAGTGGGGTCTCCATTCATAGTATACCTGGGAAACCTTTAATTATGCCTGTTCATGCTCTTTAGAGTATTCGGTATATAAATTCGTTATTTCTTCCTCTCAAATAAGTTCAGTGTGTCCATAGCACTCGCCAATCTTCAGTTTACCCTTTTATAAATGTTAAAATAGCCTTCTATTGCCACTCTTCTCTTATATTCGCCATTCCATATTCGAGAGGTTCGAGATATGGAACTCATTTCTTTATTACTTTTCACACCAAACATTACACTGGTTCAGCTTAATTTTAATTTTTTGATTCATAGGAATATTTAATGCAACTAAAGATGTTTTCTATCACATATCGTATATTATTTACACACTCACGTTGCAGGGAGTTAGGAGATATGTAATAGATGAGAGAAGGATTGTAGAAGAAATGAGAAGCATTGCTACGTCATCGAGCAGATCGCTAAGACGCAACTCTCGTCTCAGTCTCGCATCGAGTCATGTACGAGAGTACGCACGTCTCTCATCGATCTTTCTCGTATCGTCATGCAGAGAACGTCTCTCGAGATGATCGAAGATCGTCTCAGATCGAGTACATCATTCTTCTTCTCTGCTCCTTCCCCTCTCTCTCTTCTTATCAAAGCGCATACCGGGAATTCCAACGGAATGGGTTAAATTATCTAAATTATGGTGATGTTAACGAGCAAAATAGAAAATAATGTGATCAAATATTCGGAATGCATTTATATTGTAATACATTGTAATTGGTGAATTTGAGTTTAAGAGAGTTTGAGAATTATTTCACATTTTTTTCTTTGAAAATTATCCTTTATTTACTAGGGAGGATTTGCTATTATACCTTGTTTACAATAGTTATTGCCCGAGCACTTTTTTCTTATATACATATATATTTCACTCCAGATATGAAGATGTAAGCTAGTAATATATCTATATTTATATTTTTTAACAAGTTAAAGCATCAGATTGGGCCTGAGTTGACTAATCATATTGATTGATCACACTAAATATATTATCTATATATACCGCAAGGGCAGCATGTGTACTAGTATATGGATATTTAATTAAGTTCTAAGAGTAAGTATGCCTAATCGTTCCTTACTATAGTTTCTTTCCACTTAATCAATAAAGGCAGTTTAAAACTTCGGTCAATAAAAATGAGCCCCACTTTCAAATCGGATCAATGAAGACTGACACTTATTACAGTATTTCATTGTAAATTGGTAGGAGACTCTAGAGTTCTGTAAAGGGTTTCCACGCCCTCACAATTTTAATATGAGTTTTTATAAATTATTTTTTCGAATATCGTACACCACTGAACGATGCATTAAACGTAATCAACTTTTTTTGTCACGAGAGAGTATTCACTACGTCCACACAGTAAACCTCATCAATTGGATTCCCCCCTCGGTAGAAATGAAAAAGAAATCACACTGACGCTACAATATTTGATGATTCATATGGATGAATTCTCTCAGCATTGTATATGTAAATTATATTGACTGCGACTCTAGTACTTCGTCTGTCAGATCCATCTTATTATATACATAATATATAGAGCCATAATTTTTATGTAATATGTGAGTAGATTAAAAGTAACTAAAATCACCTAGATACAGCTTTTTTCTGTTGTCTAAAACGTATCGTATTTTCAGAAGTGTAATTTTATATGATGTATGATGTTAC
>JABUQX010086978.1:20000-25000 GCA_015478945.1 Trachelipus rathkii
ATTCAGCTAGCGTGAAAAAAGAAATATGTAAAAACGATAAAATAATAATAAATAAAAAAAGGAAAGAGAAGAGAAAAAACATATACAAAGAGAAGAAGAGATCCAATCTAAAAGAGAATGAGGGCATATAAGAGGTAATATAATAGAAGAAATAACAGATAAGTATATATATTACAACGTACGTAGGTGCTGTCTGTATAAAAACACTCATGATAGTGTGTATATAGCAGATGGAGGGAGGAAGTCGAGAGGGAAGGAGAGAAAAAGATCATAGTCTGATAGCGAAGAAGCGGAATGAGAGAGGGTGAGAGAGAGAGTAAATAGAAGGACACAAATTGACAAATAGATAAATTAAATGACCGATTAGTAATAAAGCAATAAAATAAATAGCACACTAAAATGAATAAATAAAATAAATAAACAAGTAAATGAAGAATATAAATAAAAAATTAATAAATAAAAGAAAAAATAATAAAATATAGATAAAGAAAGAGAAAACAAAGTGGCATAAATAAATAAAAGAAATAAGGAAATTAAAATAAATAAGGAACGTAAAAAACTAAACAGAAACAATAAAAAAAACGAAGGAAATAAAAAAAGAGAAGGAAAAAAGAAAGGAAAAGAAAATCAAATAAAAAAAAATGTCGAGAGAGAGGAGAGGAGGAGAGAGGAGAGAGAGAGAGAGACGAGAAGAGGAGAGAGGAAGGAGAGAGAGAGAGAGAGAGAGAGAGAGAGAGAGAGAGAGACGTAATATTACAGTCCATCGAAAAATAAATTATTATTACACTTTACTCTACAAATTATTGCCTCAAATTGCATAATTATTGAACCAAAAAATCCTCGTTCAAAATTGGATAAAACGCACGCGTGCGTGTGTATGAGCAACCCCTCCCTCCCCTCACACCATAAATTACTTGGAGTACCATTTAATTAATTTAATTCAATTCTATCAGCCCATGAAATGATACTTGGAGTACCATTTAATTAATTTAATTCAATTCTATCTGCTTTTCCTTAAATGCTGAGTCACCGTATAGGTACAGATATTAAGGTATAGAGTCTGATCCAACGTCAAACTAATCCGGAGGTGAATTCGGAGCCGGAGTCGGAGCCAAAACCAGAAATTAGAAGCAAATAAAATAATTAAAAGTCAATTTAAGACCCCATGAATAAATATTTTTTTTTTTATAAAAAAAGATGAGAGAGAAACTTCCTGACCTTGAAGTGATCTTATATACCCATGTTGTTTAAAATATTTTTTATTTTCATCAACATTTTATTTCACTGTATTTTCCCTCGTGAGGGATGGAGGGGAAGGTTACCAACTGGGCGGGCCCCGTCTCCTGCCTCACTCACTAAATCTATAAGGGAGGGGAGGGTTAACTCCTCTCACTCCGCAACGCCTGTGCGTAGGAACAGGCTACGAGGGGTCAATCATTCTTGGGTGATATAGTGAAGAGGAGAGGTATCTCTAATAAAGTTATTAAAATGGAATCTTTAAAGGAAGAATTTACTTTTCCTATCTTTATGATGATACGAGTTGAAAATTCAGTGCCGGAGCCGGAGCCGGAGGCGGAGACGGAGTTGGGAACACATGAAATATGAAAATGTATATTTTAAAACGTCATAGTCCTAAAATTTTTACCTTCACAGGTGTATCCCAGAGATTGACCTCTTATATCATTTCGTAGCAAGTGCGCCGTTACTGGCATTTGGACACCACGTTACTGGCGAGGCTGGCGCCTGGTAAGAGTACTTATGTGTGAGGGTCACTCTCACCAGAGTTTCACGCTCTGGTGCCTGTCTCGTGAAATTGCTGAGAGAGGTAGTCAGCTAAATGACGCTAGGGGGGGGGAGGGAGATTATGAGGTTTCTCTCCCTACAAATAAAGTAATAAGAACCAAAGGTAATAATTAAATAATAGATGAATCAATATAAAAAAAATGAGGTGTATCACTTTTAAATAAAAATAAACATGTTCGAATTGCGAGAGAGATAAGCGGATAAAGTGGATCGACAGCTACGAAGAAGAGATATCCGAACCACTGGTGCTAAACGAAAAGTGAAATATTAGAGCTCGAACGGGACACTGTATGCGAGGATTAGCATCCTCTCCAGCTCGATATGTCTCAGAGCGCTGTGAGAGAAAGTACTATATATGGCATATATGTATTATACTCGCAGGTGGATTTGGAGCGGCTTATGTATCTATCCCGCTCTACTCCCACTGAGTCACTGTGTTCAGCGAGGGAGGAGATTGAGTATGTTCTCAGTATGTAGTTAAGTGATGATATTCACACTCTCTCACAAGCTTAGCTGAATTGTGACCTCTGGACTCAGACATAGTTTCGAGAGAGAGCCGGCGCCACTCAGCTTATACAGGCCAGAGTATTACATATGGTTGTGAGAGAAAGTCAGCTACGGAGTCGATATATACTAAGGACTGGATATATGTATATATATCAGACGAGTAAGTATGTATATTGGAGTAATAGCACTGTTCGAAAGTACTTGCGGATATGTAGTATCACTATATATGCAAGTTATACTACAATGAGAGAGTAGATGTCGAGTAACGCTGTCTAAGCCTCACGACATGTATATCAGGGGTCCACGCTAGAGATATGAGATCAATGATAATAAGTAATGAATAATAAACAGATGAGCTCTACACTAGGTAGGATGCTAGCACCTGGTGAAGGTATATGTGTATTTGATACAGAGGGAGAGACTGTCTATATGAGGTAGCATTTCGTTAGTTTGAAACGAATCTCAAAGATTATATATAATTGTTAAGGCTGATTAATTCTACTGAAGATGCGCTGAATGTTTCCAGGGTGTCCAGGGTATAGAACTCACTCAAATAAAATTAATAATTCGATTAATAATAATATGGCTTAATAATAATAATAATATAATATGCAATTAAACACTAAATTTACAGTTTATTTATAACCATTCACATATACACATAGATATAACAAGTTTATACGCAACATTAGCTTATGTTATTGCGATCCATTGTTAAAACATGTTATTGGCAGGCTTAAAACTGAGTTATATGATAAGTAAATTACATTAATAAAATATAAGCGAGAAATAAAAATTCCCATTTGCACAATACACTAATTTGAAAGTCAATATGTTCATTCTAATATACGAATCTTCAAAATATCGACCTGCATAATGATGCCGTTGAAAATGATAAACAATACGTTACCTACGGCTGATTAGATAGAGTTGAAGACTGATTGATATCTACAATCAATAAGGGTCATAAGCATTATTATTAGTACCAAAAAACATCAAAAAGATTTGAAAGAAATACTTGTGTAAAAAGGAATGTTATCACAAAAAAGATCTGAATAATTTGTTTCAACCTGTTTCGCAAATTACATTCCGTCACAAATGTCTTTACATAAAAATTGAAACAATAAGAGAATATATATTATAATATAATATATATAATATATATATATTTATATATATTAATATAATTATATATATATTAATATATATATATCTATATATTATATATATAAAAAAAACAAAAAAAATATATATATTATATATACTTATTATATTATTATATAATAAGTATATATATATATCCCCACAGGGGGGTATTGATTGTATTGGTTGTTATGCTCTTGTTATACACCTAGATATGGCATAGTTCTAGAACGCTCTAAGCACTAGGGAGACCTTTGGTGCAATACCCTTCCGGCCCAGTACTAGAGTGTGCATATTTTGTTATGCCATTTTGTCATTGAATTTGTCACATATGTAATCTTTCAGTCTTCATCCTTTCCCCTCATATTTCATATTAATTTTCGGTATTTTTCGATCCACTTCCTCCCCCACAGTTTCCATCTTTCTTTTCTCTCAGAGAGGTAGATGAACGCCTATGTCACCCTTCCTTATGGGATGGGCACCTGATGTCATTTGTGCTGAAGGGGTATGAACCGCATCGCCCGTTCGTGATTCGGCGCACACAATCTTACACCAGGTTTGGATCTTTTTCACTGGGTCCTCTAGATTCTAGAACATCTATAATAAGAGACTCCACGCCGCTTAGCGCGGTCCTTCGGGCACAAACCTCAAAGGGCTCGACACCCATGAGGGAGGACCCCTTTGATTTAATATACCATGCAAAACCTTTATTTGCCTCGGACCCTAATGGATTTTACGATTACCGACCATGCACCGATTAATGGACGTACTCTTCTGAATTGCACCTCGAATATTAGTGCAGTGATTCCCCTACTTTACCTGGAAGGCCTCTGAATATCCTCAGCGAGCAGTCGCCTGGTACGCTCTCGACATCTCAGGAGCCCAAATGGTTGGGACATCCCCGAAAAGGTGTCCCCGTCCTAGTCGTTCTCATCTGTTTACTCCATATGCTGGCTCCCCTCCGGGACTGCAGCTGAGACCAACATTCCGAATGTATTACTTATTTTGCGATCCTACTTAGCCTCCAAAGCTCTTACTGAGCAAAGAACCATCATTCTTTGCGATGCACTTGAAAAAGCTTTAGGAGTTGAAGACCTCCCCCCCCCCCAGTCACGTTAATGAGAAATGGGTCCCTTCTCGTTCAAGCTACTACCCGGAATCAAAATTCCATCTTGTCATCCTTAGAGTCTCTCGGAAACATCCCTCTTATTTCTACTCCAGATGAAATAAGAAATATTCAAATGCACTATTTACTCTTTAGCACAGTACATAAATAACCTGCTTTGCGTTATCCTATAGACATCTACAGCAGAAAAAGCATTTTTCCTGTTACAATGAACGTTATGGATTTTCCCCACGTCCAGGCTCGCCGGGACAAAAAAAACCCCCAATCCTCGTTTACTGCTTACCTTTAACACCATTTATCAACCTACTAAGGTGGAAATTGCTTTTGCAAGCTACAGTGTTCGTAACGTTTAATTCCCCGGACACTAGAAAGTTTGCTTTAAAATGCTCAGCGGTTTTGGTCATCCCCGAAAATGCTGTAA
>JABUQX010086978.1:35000-36890 GCA_015478945.1 Trachelipus rathkii
TATTATTATTATTATTATTATTATTATTATTATTATTATTATTATTATTATTATTATTATTATTAATTTCTATCAGTAGAAGCAATTATACTCACAAGACATCAATAATACATGTGTCGACGATTTTCAATTAAAAATCAATCAATAGTTTTGGGATAATAATAATAATAATAATAATAATAATAATAATAATAACATATATATTAATAATAATAATAATAATAAAATGAAAGAATGTAAGAATAATAATAATAATAATAATAATAATAATAATAAGAAGAATAATAAGAATAATAAGAATAATAATAATAATAAGGATAATAATAATAATAATAATAATAATAATAATAATAATAATAATAATAATAATAATAATAATAATAATAATAAAAATAATAATAATAATAATAATAATAATAAGAATAAATAATAGTAATAATAATAATAATAATGTAATTAAATTTTAAGAAATAAAAGTAAAATTTTAAAATTTTAATTCTTATAAAAGAATTCATTAAAGTTATATATATATATATTAATAATATATATATATATATATATCGTGGTATATATATACAGTATATATATATATATATATATATATATATAACTCTATATATATATATATATATATAATATACCGATATTTTTCAATCGGTAGGCGACAGGTAGCAGGAGCAAGGGAGTTTTAAGGTTTAAATCCCTCGTCCGGATCCTAAGGGAGCAATTACCTAGAAGTTTCTCTCCTAGAATAAAAAGTGAGTAGCGAAATTATATATATATATATATATATATATATATATATATATATATATATATATATATATATATATATATATATATATATATATATATATATATATATATATATATATATATATATATATATATATATATCACCAACACTGTCAGCTTGGCCTATATATATACCAATATTTATTATATATAAAAAAATATATATATATATATATATATATATATATATATATATATATATATATATATATATATATATATATATATATATATATATATATATATATATATATAAATTTTTGAGCCTTTGTCACTTTAAATCATATGAGATTAAATTTGCTACCTTAATATTAATTAATTACAATATTTTTTAACTAAATTATCTTTTTAAATCTTTCTTTGTAATATATTTTACGATTAATTTTTTTTTTTTGTTCTGGGAAGGTTGGCAATTCTTAGAAATTAATTTTTATGTCGAAACTATGATTTCCAGTCTTAAAGCTTAAAGATATATTAAGAGACATGTTACTTAGGAAATATATATATATATATATATATATATATATATATATATATATATATATATATATATATATATATATATATATATACATATAACTATATATGAATATATATCTATATAATATATATATATATATATCTATCCTTTTTTATTATTGTCTATCACTCTTGTCACGCATATATATATATATATATATATATATATATATATATATATATATATAATATATATATATATATATATATATATATATATATATATATATATATATATATATATATATACTATATTGATTTTCACTTTTGATTTCATTGGTACTATATAAATATTTTGCGAGGTTTGGTAGTACTTCCATTTTCTAACCGATATACTCGATAAAAGAAAATAAGGAAAGAAAATTTAATTCCAAATATATGTTTTAAATTATTTTATATATTTTTTATTTATTCTTTTTAATTAATTTATTAAAATTTATCTGAAAATGATTTTATTTTTAGATTTTCAAAATTTAAATATAGATTTATATATATATTTATATATATATATAAATATATATTTGAATATATATATATATATATATATATATATATATATATAACTACTCATATATA
>JABUQX010086979.1:0-10000 GCA_015478945.1 Trachelipus rathkii
GATTAACATTATTATTATTATTTTATTATTATTATATTATTATTAATTATTATTATTTATTCATTATTATTTTATTATGTATTTATTATTTATTATTATTATTATTATTAGTATGCAGTTCATAATTGATTATTATAATTACTATTTATAAAAATATATATTGTTGAACATGTTATTGTTATATTATATTATTTTCTATTATTATTTATTATATATTATATTATATTATTATTTATTATTATTATATATTATTATTATATTTTATATATTATTATTAGTATTGAGACTTAAGGAATCAAAAATTTTGACGCTAAAATAATTTCGGGAGGTTGAACCCCCTGACCTCCCTGTCACGCCTGATATATATACTATATATATATATATATATAATATTATATATATATATTAATTAATAACTATATATATATAAAATATATATAACGTTTATATATTATATAATATATATTATATATATAATATATATATTATATATATAATAATATATATATATATATTATATATATATATATAAGTATATATATATATATATAATTTTTTATATATATATTTATCATTATATATTTTTAATATATATATATATATATATATATATTATATATATATATATATATATATATATAGTATATATTATATATATATATATATATATATATATATATAATATATAGATATATATATATAAATATATATATATATATATATATATATATATATATAATATATATATATAATATATATAATAATATATATATAATATATATATATATATAATATATTATATGATATATATATATATATATAATAATATTATATATAAAGAGACGAGAGGAAGAGAGAGAGAGAAGATTTTTAAAAAGTTTTTTTCAATTAATCTCATCTCATCGTCATGTCACGCATCGTCCAAAATTTGCTCTAATCGTCATCGTCATCGCAATCGGCAAACGATTAATCGTACCATCACTAATATATATATATAATTATATATATATATATATATATATATATATATATATTATAATATAAATATATATATATATAATATATAATATAATATATATAATAATAGTATATATAATATATATATATATATATTATATAATATAAATATATATATATATATATAGTTAATATATAATATATATATATAAATATATATATTATATGTTAAAAAGACTACTATTCTTCTCGTGTTGATAGTAGAATTAAATAACGCCTTGAGTGTAAAAGATCTTATACAGATTATTGATTATTTTTATATTTATTTAATTACAACAAATTTACACTAAAGTCAAGCTTTCGTGGGTATGATCACCTCACTTCTTCGGACTGCAATTAATAAATTCTCATCCATAATGGATTTGCTAATTCAATTTGCTAGCTACTTGGTGCGTTTCTGGCAACTCAAGTGATGGATTTTCTTGAGTTAAGCTTTTTTGAGCCATTATTGTAGATGAGACGCGATTCTTTTAAGTAGAGATTTGTTATGTCATCTAGAACACCTCTTTGTAGATTGAAATTTTTTGTGTTTTTTATAATAAACGATTCTATTAGCTTTCTATTTTCAGTGTTTGGAATAGGTATAATGATATTAGCAGAATTAATATTTATTTTATGGTTGTTATTTTGTCGGTGTTGGACTAATGACGAAAATTGTTTATTAAATTTTAAATCGGTTTTGTGTTGATCTATTCTAATTTTGAAATTGTTAGTTTCTCCTACATAAGTGTTTATGCAATTTTCGCAATTAATTTTGTAGATGCCAGCATTAGTATTTAGGTTATTGTCTATAGGTTTAAGTGCATGTTTTAAAACTATATTATTGGATTTGACTTTGTTTATGTAGTTTGGGATGTGATTACGGATAACAGATTTTTGTAAATTTGGGACGGGTAGTAAATTAGTAAATTTGTTGTTAATGTTAACTACTGCGTATAAATATTTATTTTAGCTTTTTTTAAAGATTTGTTTATATATTTTATGGGGTAATTTAACTTTAGAAAAATGTTTTTTAATGTTTTAATTTCTGATGATAAATTTTGTGTACTGCATAGTTTATGGGCTCGTAGGAATAGATTACTTAAAACTACAACTTTTGTAGATATGTCGTGGGATGAAATCCAGTGAATATACGTAGGGTTTGAAGTTAGTTTACGGTAAATTTTAATGTAGGTAATTGGTCTTTTTTCCATGTGATCTGTAAATCTAAGAAATGTATATTGTTATTTTCAGAAAATTCTACTGTAAATTTTATATTCTCATGTATGTTGTTAATAAAGTTTAGAATTGTGTTTCTATATATTGTTCCTGGAATCATGGCGAACACGTCGTCTACATACCTTAACCATATTACTTGCGGAAAATTTGGGAGAATGTGATGGGTTTCTATTAGCTCCATAAAGATGTTACTGAAAATTGGTGATAATGAGGATCCCATACATAGGCCTGAGACCTGTTTATAGTATTTATCTTGGAATGAAAAATATGAATGGTCTAATGTAAGTTGGATTAACTGTTTAATAATCGGAAAAGATGGTTGTAAATTTATGTTATTTTGGGAGATATGTTGTTCTAAAAGGTTTAATGTGTAGTCAACTGGAACTTTAGTAAATAAAGAGGTGACATCAAAACTAACAATATTGTAATTTGAAAATATTTTGTTTTGTACTTTTTGTATAAAGTGTTCTGAGTTTTTTAGGTTAGCTGATGATATGTTGCCCAAAAGAGGTTGAAGTTTTGTGGCTAACCATTTGGAAAGATTTTGTGTTATGCAATTGATGTTGGATATTATGGGTCTAAGTGGTATGTTTTCCTTGTGTATTTTGGGGATGGCGTAGAAGCGGGAAAGGGTAGGTAGGTAGGCTTTAAATTTTTGAATAAGGTCTTTTTGTGTGGGGATGATTTTTGACAAGGATTTGTTAAATTGTTGTTGTGAATTTTTTAAGGGGTTAGTATTGATGGGTAGGTAGGTGTTTGAATCATTTAGTAAATTATAGGATTTATTTAAGTATTCATTGGTATTTAATATAACTATACTGTTACCTTTGTCTGATCTGCTAATGGTTATCTCTTTGTTCTGTTGAAGGTTTTTTAAAGCTCTAGAGAATCTAATTGGGTATCCAGTATTTTTCAAAAAGTCTTTTTGAAGTTTTAAAAGTATACCAAATAACGTGTCTTTGTTGGTATCTATGTTTTGGTTGTACTTTTTCCATTGGTTGAAATTTTTAGTTAAATGGGTCCATGGGTCTAGGTTTGGCATAGCAAAACTTAATCCATATCCTAAGAGAGCGTTCTCAGTGTTGTTTAGGACATAATTTGAAAAGTTTTTAATATTTTCTTGATTCATTTGCGTACTCCATATACTATTTTCAAAAATCCGATCTAGTTTATTGTTTTGAAAAGTTTTTCTTGTGGTAATTTTTCTATTTTTAACTTGGAATGCATAATCCAATATAGCGGTAAACATATTGTGCTCGTCGTAGTTGTTGTAATAAAATTGTTGAAAGTGTTTATAGTTCCAGTAATTTGTTCTAAATTTCTTCTTTATTTCCATATTCATCTCGTATTTTATTAAGTAGTAAATGATAGTAAATGTCAGGAAATGGATCACTTCTGTCAATGTATACACTTTTTGGAACGAAACTCTTCGGGATTATACAATCGTTTAGACAGTTTGTAATAAATCTAATGTTGCACTTTGCTAAGTTAGCAGCGATGAGGGAATCTAGGTATTTGTAAATTTTCTTTTTTAGGTTGTAATTTAAATTTAAAAAAGTAATTACCTCTTGTTGTCTGTCGGGCTCCATAATGTAGAGATGTTAAAAGACTACTATCTTCTCGTAGTTTGATATGTAGAGATTAAATAAACCCTTGACATTTATTTAGTGTAAATTTGTTGTAATTAAATAAATATAAAATAAATCAATATCTGTAAAGATCTTTTACCTCAATGGTTTATTTAATCTCTACATATCAAACTACGAGAAGATAGTAGTCTTTTAACATCTCTACATTATGGAGCCCGACAGACAACAAGAGGTAATTACTTTTTTAAATTTAAATTACAACCTAAAAAAGAAAATTTACAAATACCTAGATTCCCTCATCGCTGCTAACTTAGCAAAGTGCAACATTAGATTTATTACAAACTGTCTAAACGATTGTATAATCCCGAAGAGTTTCGTTCCAAAAAGTGTATACATTGACAGAAGTGATCCATTTCCTGACATTTACTATCATTTACTACTTAATAAAATACGAGATGAATATGGAAATAAAGAAGAAATTTAGAACAAATTACTGGAACTATAAACACTTTCAACAATTTTATTACAACAACTACGACGACCACAATATGTTTACCGCTATATTGGATTATGCATGCCAAGTTAAAAATAGAAAAATTACCACAAGAAAAACTTTTCAAAACAATAAACTAGATCGGATTTTTGAAAATAGTATATGGAGTACGCAAATGAATCAAGAAAATATTAAAAACTTTTCAAATTATGTCCTAAACAACACTGAGAAAGCTCTCTTAGGATATGGATTAAGTTTTGCTATGCCAAACCTAGACCCATGGACCCATTTAACTAAAAATTTCAACCAATGGAAAAAGTACAACCAAAACATAGATACCAACAAAGACACGTTATTTGGTATACTTTTAAAACTTCAAAAAGACTTTTTGAAAAATACTGGATACCCAATTAGATTCTCTAGAGCTTTAAAAAACCTTCAACAGAACAAAGAGATAACCATTAGCAGATCAGACAAAGGTAACAGTATAGTTATATTAAATACCAATGAATACTTAAATAAATCCTATAATTTACTAAATGATTCAAACACCTACCTACCCATCAATACTAACCCCTTAAAAAATTCACAACAACAATTTAACAAATCCTTGTCAAAAATCATCTCCACACAAACAGACCTTATTCAAAAATTTAAAGCCTACCTACCTACCCTTTCCCGCTTCTACGCCATCCCCAAAATACACAAGGAAAACATACCACTTAGACCCATAATATCCAACATCAATTGCATAACACAAAATCTTTCCAAATGGTTAGCCACAAAACTTCAACCTCTTTTGGGCAACATATCATCAGCTAACCTAAAAAACTCAGAACACTTTATACAAAAAGTACAAAACAAAATATTTTCAAATTACAATATTGTTAGTTTTGATGTCACCTCTTTATTTACTAAAGTTCCAGTTGACTACACATTAAACCTTTTAGAACAACATATCTCTCCCAAAATAACATAAATTTACAACCATCTTTTCCGATTATTAAACAGTTAATCCAACTTACATTAGACCATTCATATTTTTCATTCCAAGATAAATACTATAAACAGGTCTCAGGCCTATGTATGGGATCCTCATTATCACCAATTTTCAGTAACATCTTTATGGAGCTAATAGAAACCCATCACATTCTCCCAAATTTTCCGCAAGTAATATGGTTAAGGTATGTAGACGACGTGTTCGCCATGATTCCAGGAACAATATATAGAAACACAATTCTAAACTTTATTAACAATATACATGAGAATATAAAATTTACAGTAGAATTTTCTGAAAATAACAATATACATTTCTTAGATTTACAGATCACATGGAAAAAAGACCAATTACCTACATTTAAAATTTACCGTAAACTAACTTCAAACCCTACGTATATTCACTGGATTTCATCCCACGACATATCTACAAAAGTTGCAGTTTTAAGTAATCTATTCCTACGAGCCCATAAAGTCAACCTCTTATAACATCCTTATTATGAAATTAAAACTTAAAAAACATTTTTCTAAAGTTAAAATACCCCATAAAATATATAAACAAAACTCTTTTAAAAAAAAATGCTAACCATTAAATATTTACACGCAGTAGTTAACATTAACAACAATTTTACTATAGTTCTGACCAGCTGTATTTACAAAAAATCTGTTTATTAATAATCACATCCCAAACTACATAAACAAAGTCAAATCCAATAATATAGTTTTAAACATGCACTTAAACCTAAAAATTCACATCCCAATCTAAATTCCGGCATCTACAAAATTAATTGCGAAAATTGCATAAACACTTATATAGGAGAAACTTCAGACTTTCAAAATTAGAATAGATCAACACAAAACAATTTTCGTCATTAGTCCAACACCGACAAATAACAACCATAAAATTGATATTAATTCTGCTAACATCATTAACAACTCAAAACACTGAATCTAGAAAGCTTAAGAAAGGTTTATTATAAAAAAACACAAAAAATTCAATCTACAAAGAGGTGAAGTTTTTATAGACGACATAACAAATCTCTACTTAAAAGAATCGGTCTCTCTAAACAAAATGCTCAAAAAAGCTTAACCAAGAAAATTTCATCACTACGAAGTTGCCAGAACGACCAAGTAGCTAGCAAAATTAATAGTCAAATTCATTATGGATGGAGAAGTTTACTAATCAGTCGCGAAGAAGTGAGGTGATTATACCCACGAAAGCTTGACATTTATTTAGTGTAAATTTGTTGTAATTAAATAAATATAAAATAAATCAATATCTGTAAAGATCTTTTACCTCAAGGGTTTATTTAATCTCTACATATCAAACTACGAGAAGATAGTAGTCTTTTAATATATATATTATATATATATAATATATATATATATAATAATAATATATATATATATATATAATATATATTATATATATATATATATATTATTACATATATATATATAATATATATATATAATATATATATATATATCATTTACTTTAGTGTCCATAAAATACTTTTCAATTAAATTTTAAATTAGTTTTAGTTTTATATATTTAAATGTTTTTTATTTATTTTAATTTGGTTTTCCAATAAAATTTTAAAATGTCAGATACAGATTCGATCCCGCGTCTATCGGGAAGGCTGTTCAAAACGGAACCCACGGAGCCGAGCAAAGTCCTTTATCTCTCTGGTTAAATGTTATCTTCTTATAAAGCGGAACAGTAAATTTGTTATCAGTCTTGCCCGACGTTTTTGCTCCGATTTTTTCCTTTTTTGAACTTACGTAAACCAATGTATCTTTTTTCCCAGTTTTCGTTCTTATTATTATTATTATTATTATTATTATTATTATTATTATTATTATTATTATTATTATTATTATTATTATTATTATTATTATTATTATTAATTATTACTATTATTATTATTATTAGTACTATTATTATTATTATATATTATTCATCATCATCATCATCCTATTCATCATCGATATCATCAGCAATCATCCATCAATCATCATCATCACACATCATCAATCATCATCATCATCATCATCATCATCAGTCTGGTCTATAATGAGGTATGATTTATTATTATTTATTATTATTAAGTCTTAGTATTATTATTATTATTATTATTATTATTATTATTATTATTATTATTATTATTATTATTATTATTATTATTATTATTATTATTATTATTATTATTAAAATAATAATAATAATAATAATTTTCTGATTTCCTTCAAACTTGGACTTAAGGTTTCAAGCTGCTACGTCCCCTGCAGGTATGTGCTGAGTCCTTTAACTTGGGTATGGCAGTAGCTAGGTGGAAAATAAATAACGGACAGGCTTCAGAGAAAGATTCGGAGGCTTGGAAGGATTCGGAGCCTGAGAAGGCTCTTGCCACGGATCACGGAATGGCTCCGGAGCCGGAACCAGAGCTGAAATCTGGCAATAAAAATATAATAGCTCAGAAAGATGTCTTTCCCTATGTTAACGAACCCCTAGAATTTGATTTAGAAAGTTTCAGAACTCCCAATTGTGTCTAAGGACCTCCTTATGGGGGTTCCAGACAAAAAAATAAGATATGCATAAAATGCATAAGAGAAGAAGACGGAGAAAGGTTGAAGAAGGAATAAAAATAATTTAATACAACCCTTATCACATTATAAACATCCTAAGATGCCAAATGTCCCAACATATGTAACTGCCTAGTGTGGCTTGAAACTGTAATTCAGGACTAAAAAGTAAGTCGTAGTATATATTTAACAAGTTTTAAAGTAATGTTATTTTTTATTTAATTATTATTATTATTATTATTATTATTATTATTATTATTATTATTATTATTATTATTATTTATTATTATTATTATTATTATTATTATTATTATTATTATTATTATTATTATTATTATTATTATTATTATTATTATTATTATTATTATTATTATTATTATTATAGATTTTGTTTGTTATGTAAAGTAATGTTAAATATTGCTATGCTAACAGCTGATGGTAAGTTAAAACTTTGTTATGCCAGTGTTTTTAGTAGTTCAATATGTTAGCTAAAACGTCACTAATGCATATACGAGTATGCATTTATATTTAAACTAACATTATTTAATAGATATGATAGAAAAGCGGATTTAGGTTAGGTTTGGGGACTAATGTTTGTTCCTTTACAGCTATTAAGCAGTGGACTTTGTTAATGTTATCAATTTATTAGTAGTAAGGTATGTTTAGTATGTTATGATATATTATGTTCTTAGTTCAAGGTAGCATTCGTTTAAGCTTTATCGATGTTACATTCTTAGTTCAGGTAATGTTTATGTTAGTTTTATCGATGTTAAAACTTTGTTATGTAAAACAATTAATTCGTTATATGAATGATAGATAGGTTTAGGTTAATGATAATTGTTATCAAATCTGACTTCCTTGAGAGTTCCTTTAGGTTATTGATGTCAGTTTTGGAAGAAAAAATGTTAGTTACTTACCGTATTAAGCAGTGAACTTTGTTAATGTTAACAGCTTTATTCGTTACGTAAGGTATGTTAGATATGCTATGATTACCCGATTACTATTGATTAGTTTAGGTGATCATGTTGTTACCTTTATCGATGTTTACGTTCTGTAGTTCAAAAGTAATGTTATTAGAATCTTTCTAATATCTCCATTTGGTCCAAAATATTCTTAAACGTTCCTTTAATCTACATAAGTTTAAAAATTATGTATTATTAACTAATTTGTTATTCAATTTATTTTTTAACAATTAGCTCTATCCCCGTGAAATCTATTAGAACAAAAAAAAAAAGCGGACAAAAATTTATTCAGACAATTTTTTAATAATAGTCGCGTTTAACGGAACCCGTTTAAAAATCGATATATTTTTTAAAAAAGTAATCTATGTTTTTGGAATGGGTAGAACAACAGATGCCATTATCTTGCTAATTTTTTTTAAAAAATACCAGAAAACTATATATTTATACGAAACGTTATTCGGTGTTTACATATATTATTCTTTTTACTTTCGAAAAATCAAGTAATGTTATGATAAGTTAATTTTCTTGTGAACAAAATTTATCAAAACTTATCATAACCTAAACTTAAATGGGTCTACCCAACCGAATATAAACGGTAGATTGAAATTTATATTATATGATGTATCCATCTTTTGAGGGATTGATAAAAGAATCTCCACCATGCTAGAAAGAAATGAAAAAAAACACGTTTCTTTTTAGTTTTAATGATGACGATGGTGATATTCTAGTAAAACATGGTTAAATTTATATTTAATTTTTCAAAAAGATACAATTAAAAATGTCTAAGAAATTACGTCTTTTTGATATATATATATATATATATATATATTATATATTATATATTATTATATATATAAAATTATATATATATAATATTATATATATATATATATATATATATATATATATATATATATATATATTCAAAATAACCCCTACAGGTAATTTGCACACTGGCTGGCGATGTGAACCTGGGCCCTATCAGATGTCCGCGTAAGTGTTTGACGGACCACGCCACGATGACTAAAAGTAAAGCGCGGGAATTGTTCCTGTGGTGAATATATCACTCACACAACACAAGAACCACGACGCACTCTACCCGTCCACACTCGGGCGTAGCGGACAAACAGACCACCCGC
>JABUQX010086979.1:15000-32500 GCA_015478945.1 Trachelipus rathkii
AATCGCTGTGTGCGCTACACCGAACCATTCATTGACCAAGTGCCCGGTACTCGTGTCCTTCGGCGTGGAGTGTTGTTATAATGCACGCATGATCGTCTTGACAGTGACGCACTATCCTCTCATGTTTATCGGAGTCGCTTCGTACGTGAATGATCCCTCGCTCGATTATACCCCCGACATTAACCTACCCCACACCTCTCCCAGGTCTAGTTACGTGGTTTATGTTTTTCCTAAATTTATCGCGGTGACGGGCTCCCAATACTGCGGCGAATTCTCTGCGGGGTGGTTACATAGTAGTTACACTGATGCTGTCGTCTGTGTTGGTGTAGAGGTTTCATGGGGTTAAGGGCCTTCCTGTTCCTGCGAGTTATATTTACCCTAGTAGTGCGTTTTTTGACGAGTAATATATATATATATATTATATATATATAATATATATATATATATATATATATATATAATATATTATTATATATATATTATATATATATATATATATATATATATATATATATATATATATATTATATAACACCTTGTGTCCTTTGAAGAAGGAGCCCTAAGTGCTAGCTGCGCGCTGCGTGAGTAGGAATATACGAGTGTAACATAAGGTTGGTCTGGACTTGGATTAAAATCCGAGAATGTGCGAGCAGTATTGCAGTGAGCTCCTCTGTAAGGACTGATGCTCTGGCGGGTACGGAGTGTGCACCTCTGCGGTCAGTAAAAATAGCACATACATCGACAACTTCTTTCGTTTTGGAACATTCTGTGTACACCGGTGTCGTTACCCTATAGATTCCCGAGTGAGAAAGGAATGAAAATTTCAGCATGACAGCATTCTGGTTTAATTTGTGAGGAGAAGATGGGGTCTGATAGATGGAAGGAGTCGGAAATAAAAAGGAGGGTATGAATGTCATCGTAAGCGCACAGCAAAACTTTTAGGAGAGGGATATTTAATAAGTTGAGAATACACGCAGATGGCTCAGGAGTCAGGAATCGGAGGTAGCTTGAACACATAACACACTCTATCCGTAGAGAAAGTGGCGTTGCATTAGCATCGGTCTCAATGCTAACTTTTTACGACGAGAGGAATGTTCCTGTTGCTATTACGGACTGCATCATTTAGACTGAGCGAATGTCCAGTAGGATGAAAGCAAAAGTTGTGAACCTAACAGTCTTATATCCTGCTCCGTAACCACTATGCCCGAATAAAGGCGAATAGCCTATTTAGTAAGAGATTTTTCTCGATCTTCTTCCCTAGATTCTTTTCTGGATTTCAGATGGATCTCAGCAAATCGTACCATGTAGAAACCAATTATTCACAAGTTCTTGATCTATAAGGCCCCTATATATGTTCAAGGTCGTTGTATCATAGTTATACCACTTTATGAAAAGAGCTTTGGGTAATAACTTTCTGGACGAGCTGTATGATAAATTAAAAACCAATTGGTCTTTGCGGAGAAAGTGTTACCCAGCCTAGTGCCTTTCCCTCTCCTTTGTCCTCGACAGATAGCGGTAGCGTGCGGTGTATTTTTCAACCTGTAGATGCCCTTTATGCTAGTAAGGTTGACATAGTCGTCTTCACATTTGTCTTGTCTCTCAGTTCCTTTTTCCGTCCCCAGCCGTCTATAGTTACTCAATGATCCTTTCAACGTATTGCCACCGGTGTAGTAGCTTTCTTACATCAGTTTCTTACCGCTCTTAGTCCGTAGCTGGAGAATCCTCATCATATCTCGAATTCAAACATTTGATGAGTGCAGTAAACACAATAATAACTGACTGACACTTCACCAACATTGCTTATTTGTATGTATAATTCTCATACAGTACCATCTAATAGTTCTTCACGTTTATGCAGAACGAAGACAAATTAAAATACAATATGAATTATGATCTGTCTCGCCATAACTACACCTGTGTAATTTCTAGATCCGATCCCGACTGCTCCTGATGGTCAGTGCGGAAGAGGAACTCCGATAGACACCTCCCTGTAGGTTTGGTAAGTCATATAATAAACTTTTACTCCTTGAAAAGTTATTACCATCTTTGTCTATGGATACTACTCTCTCCCACATTCTATAGTGTGATGAAAGCATCTTCCGTACTTTCAGTATACACCTGTAAGAGAAGTTGTCTATTCCCTTCCTATTCTTTTATTTTGTTATTACAGTGAGTCATAACTAGTTCTATGCTTATCAAATGGTCTACTGCCGTCTCGTCAGCATCATTTTCCTTCGGTGTGATCTTCTCCGGTGCTTTGTCGCTTATTGTGTCGAATTACTATGGTGTCAAATCATGTGTGCTTATCAACAACCCAAATGGACTATTTGATTCAATCATTTCACTATTTGTTTTATAAGAGACAGCTTTTCAATAAGAGTCGATGCAGTAACGTTGAATATGTTGGGTGTTGAAACTCTGTTGTGGCTAACCTATCCGATTTGTTCCTCGAATTCAGGATCTATTCTACCATACAGAAAGTTCGACTCGACGCCTTGACATTCTGTGTGTTCGTTTGCAGTCTTTTTATCCCATGTGTGCCTCGTGATTGTTTGACTCTTCTTCAACAATAGACAAGAGTATTTCCTAGAATTTTTTACTCCTGTCTTTCTCCTTTCAATATTTTGTACATTTATGATTGCCACTTCAGTCGCTAAATGCCGAGTAGTTGTAATGGCACGCTCGCACGCATGTCTCGCGCGTTGTAGCTCGCATCTAAAGGAACAGCGCTTTCAGCGAGCGGTCTGCCATGTACATAACACGCACAGCAAACTGACCGTTGCTTTATTTCTAGAAATTATGCCTATGTCCTATTTATTCAATAATTATCTAATGAAAAAATAAATTTTAACGTACACAGATAAAATAATTTTGTGAAAATGGAAAAAAAACTCATTTTAAGGACAGTAAATAAAAAAGTATCAATCATGTATTAATTCCCGGACTTTCTCTATTCGAGACACTTAAATCCAACTTCTGTCTTATAAATCTTTTAAAATATAATATAACCACTATTACCTTTTATTTTCTTGGCGTATGTTTTCTCTGACATTTGAAGAGTGATTATTCCTCAGAAGTCTCTGTACTAGCAGCAACCTCCTCACAAAGGTAAAAATACGGTAAATAAGTTTTTAAAATCTAGTTTACTACTAAATCGTTCAACTTAGTAAATATATACATTACTTAGAATCTTCGATACAATACCTTACCAAACATAATATTTTTTTTCAATTTTTAATGCATTGATCCGATCGTTACACACGAGTCAGTGTAAAAATGAATCGAATTTTTCGTGACCGATATATATAATATTTATAGTGATTTAACCATCAGCCTCTAATCTATTACTCCACGTATGTAGAGCCCGGTTTATAGCTTCTCTTGCTCGTATACGTATAACTATGTAGAAAAATATTGACTTCAGCTTTCATCATGTGAGACAGGAGACATGGACGACATATGGACATGAGCCATATAATATTATATATATAATTATATATATATATATATTATTATTATTATATATATTAATATAATTATATATATTATTATATTATCAATGTATATATTTATTATATTATATTATTTTTTATTTTTATTAATATTATATATATTATATAGATATATATATTATAAAATATAAGAATATAAAGTTACTTAACGTGCATCCATGGAACGGTGAAGCGTAAATTGGAGTAATGAAAGTTTTTTTTTCTTGCAGGAATTTGAATGATACATATATAGATGCTCTAGGGGTGAAATGAGGTATGTCGGTAAGTTAGAACTTAGGTTTAGGTTTTAAGGTCTTAAATTGTAAAAGTTTTACGGTTATTTATGATCAGCGGTTAGGTTAAGCGTATATGTGTTTATAAATAATGTATTTAAATTTAAACTATTATATTTATTATTTATTTCAATGTTGTGTGTAGTGTGTGTATTGTTAGTTGTTGGTGTAATGTTTTTCCATTGTTGTTCCTATCGTCTAAATTTAGTAATTAGGAATATGTGAATTAAATATACTATTGTACAATAAGAGAGTTATTATGGGGAAGTATTATGATTTCGAATGTGGGAGATAATATATTATTTTCTTTATGCTCGTTCTTCCGATGGGGTAGGGAATGTGGTCATTCGTAAAATACCGAGGTAATTGTGATAAAGAGTAGAATAACCTGAGAAGTTAGTGAATAATTGCAACCTTCCCCGTCCCTGTACTCCATTACAGCTGTGAAAGGTATGTAATGGTCGTATGTGGCATGCAGGTACGCATAATCAACTTCTAGCGTTTTCTACCATCGTGATATTTGAGTAGTGAGTTTCATTAATTCTAATTTGTGCAACGCATACCGCCTACTCCCAGAAATCGCTAATTCTCACAACTATTATTAGACTTTAATTGGTCAGCCATGTAAATCATGATAACTCTTTTTTGTTAAATTATAGTTAATTGAGGGTACATTCCTTCTGTTTGTTGGACTTCCGAAGGAGTGCGCCGTAATAAAAAAGGTGGTTTTATTTTTTTAATTTTATAAACATTTCCTCGGTTTCTGGTTACCATAGGTTACTCACAGCTATTAACATTGCTCTGACATAAACAATGGGGTTTTCACGTGCAAAAAGGGAGTTCACTCTTATTATCCAAACGTTGATAGCCCTGGATTCTAGTTCAGTGACCTGATACAGCCTGTGATTAATTAAGGAGTTTCGCAGGTGGGTATATAATTAATACTTTTAATTGTTATTAATTATTATTAATTATTATTTAGCTATTTTGTTTTATTAATTATATTCGATTTATTTTTTTCATAATTTAAATTTATTAATTATTATTATTTTCTTATTTTTATTTTTTTATAGCAATATTTATTATTTTTTTATATTTGATATTTTATAAAATATTTTTTATTATGTAATTTTTATCAATTAGTAAAGATAATTATTGATCTTGTTTGTTTTAATTTTTCTTTTTAAATAGTAATAATTATATATAATATATCAGTGATTGGGAAACGATTCCGGCAACTTTTGGATTCGAATCCGAATCCGAAATTTTTGGTGTGTGGAAATGTTCGAATCCGGATCCGAATCCGAATCTAGCACCTTTGGATTCGAATCCGAATCCGAATCCGTTGTGTGTGAAAAATTCTCGAATCCGAATCCGTATAAACCAAATCCATGTAAAAAGCTTGAATCCGAAACCCGAACCGAATCCGGATTCGAATCCGAATCGGATCGAATCCGAATCCGGTATCAAAAAATCCCCAACCCTGTTTTTTTTACAAAATTAAATATTACACAAGACGTAGGACTCCAAGTATCCCCTGGTAGCTGGGATTGCATATTTCTTTTCTATCAATAATTCTCACCTAGAGATCCAATATAGACACTGGCAAGAATATTTCCACAGTTTGTTTCTATTTCATTTTTTAGTTTGTCCTCTTTCTATCCTCGCGTCCCTCACCTCATCCCCCCCTGCAGCTCCCTGGCCAGAACAGGTAGATACATATTATTCCAGGTAAATAATATTAGTATTATTTTAATTATTTATTATTATTAATATATTATATATGTATTATATATATTTAATAATTCTCTATATATATAGCTATATATAATTTATAATATATTTATTATTATATCTATATCTATCTATATATATATTCTATTAATTATACTGTTTAATAAATAATATTTAATTATATTAATATTTTATTTATATTTCTATTTCTTTTCTTTTATTCTTTTGATATATTCCTTATTATATATTTACCCATAGTTGGATTAGTCACCTGAGGCCTCGCACTAATAGATATACCCGCAGTTAATGAGCATGAATAATGTACATAGTTCAGTAAGCTAGTCTCCAATGCTACTTCCCCTGACTCAGTTCACTTATATGGTAGGAATCACTACTCATGAGTATTTGTTTAAAACTCACAACTCCCTATAATACTGCAATATAACTACGAGATACAGCTAGACGCGAGACCGTGCTAATAGGTATATTAAGTCTATGGCTGTTCGCGAGTTCTCTCTTGTTGAGCAACAGTTGTGTGTTGCGGAACCATTGTCACACAATTATATCAAAACAAAAAAAAAACACAAAAATAGAAACTAAGTTAATAAAAAAAAAACACAATTATTCTCTCATAAATATCTGCTTACTTCATTCGCTACAGCGAAAAGAGAATACATTTTTGGCACATTCTTCTTGTCTACATTATTCTAGCTTAGGAAAATGTAGAAAATATAATATACACTATGCTCCATATAAATATTTAGACAATCTCACGTATTTGCGCTAGTTCTTCTTCTCGTTCGGTTCCCCATCGCCCTATTAATATCGTCTTAAAGATACCGACTTTTATATTCGAATTTCCATTATTTAGTAATATAACCCTTAATTAATTATTCTATAATTAAACTCTTACCTTGATTTTATTTTATACTTATATGTATTATATATAATTATTTTTATCTTACTTATCTTTATTTTTTAATGCCCCCTCACACTTACTATTAATGAATATTTTCATATTGACATCAAACTATGACTTTATATGTCCTTCTTTTATATTCGTTAGTCTTTCATTAATATTATATTATCTATTAAATTTGATAAACAGAATTACACGGAACAATGTCAGGTGCTCTAGCCGACGGGGAGCATAGCCAGGGTCGGGAGACGTTAGTTTTTCCCATTTACACCCTTCGTACCGGAGGGCTGTGATTGAAGAACCCCGCGCCATCCTCAACCGGAACCCAACAAGAGCGTGGGTTCTTCCGAGATCTACCCTTCCAACCGGTTGAGGTGGTCAGTAATCCATAGTCCTACCGTAGTTCCCTTGCAGGCTCGAGTCCCCTGACTCAACTAGCTCATTTGGTGCGGTCAGTAATTACCTCGTTGGCGTAGTCTTTCAGTTATAAAAACAAGCTAGAATTGTTAGATGATAGATCTCACGTATCACAATTTCTCATTTTTAATCGGTAACCTCTAATTTAATTCAAATAGGTCTCTCTAAATAGGCTCTCTACTCATATTACTATAATTATAATTTTTTCACAACATATTTCTCTTTCTTCTCTATTTTCTCTTCTCTCATTTTCTCAAGGGATTCACACTTTCATCTTCTTCACATGGATTCTAAGAACTATCTAGTGCTCCATCTTCTCTCTGCTAGCTTGTAGTTTTGATACATTAAGTGTTTTTTTTTTTTATAGATAGTTGTCCCTCCATCACACTCATCTCATATTACATGCTTCAATCCTATTGATCTCCAAGCTGTAATGTTCTATTCTTTTTCTGACTGTGCGCTATGTTATGGTTTATTTCGACTCATGTGAGTTCGTTCAGTGTCTTATAAACACAAATTTCTGAATTAGACTGAATTTGTATGCTAACAAATAGGCGCTCCACTACTACCTTGATCATTCCATCCCGCTATTTTTCATTCACTCACTCATAACAATCACTACATTGCACCATTTATTTCTCACCACACTATTCCCTAGTATATATATATTATATGTTAATCCACTTTCATCCATCCGTGCCATTCATCCACATACTAATTATTTACCCTTACTGCCTAAACTTTATATATATATATATATAATATAATATTAATATTTATTATATTTTCATTTACACTCGACCTGATTTGTAAGTATTACTCAAAAATATCATATAACTATTTATATAATTTATTTTTCATCTCCCTTAATTTATATTACTATAATGTTATATTCTATATACTGTGATGATACGCTAATTTGAATTCCATATCCTTACTTACATATTACCTATATAATATACGCACTCATATATTTAATGTATTCTTAACCTCAGTATTATCCGTATTCCTCTAGAGCTCCTACTTATCGACCCTAATATCTCATGACTATAATACCTTCCCTTAATACTCCTCATTCACCTTTTTACCCTTAATTTATATCTACTTCCCTTCCCCATTTAACCTTATATATTTTAGGCTATTAACCTCTCTACTTCCTTTGTAATATATAATACCCATCAGTTATAAGCATAGCCAGTTAATTATATCATATTCATCACTTTCCGTCTACCAATTCTCTTCAGGATCATTTTACTAGCTGGCATTGTGCATTTCTGTCCCAGTGGTTTCTTGCACGAAACTTCACTCCAACGTCTTCTATCCATCCACATCTCAGACGCCTCCAACATCCTTGGATGTTCCTTTCACATCTTCATCCATTGCCCGCTCACATATAAGACTATTATAGTCGTGGCTAAGCTTGTTAATTAGAACATTCTTTACTTCTCTCTCTTCTCGATACAATCTCAGACTTATTTTCTGGCCATCTCGCTGCTCTCTATTACCTCTTAAACATGTCCGTACCCACCGCACTTGTTTCCCTCTCCTACAAGCCTCTAGCACGCTTGTCTCATCACCCTAAATCTCGCCTCTTAACTTCCTCATTCTCTTCCTGTCTCTTCTTGTGTGACTCCTTCTATCAGTCCAAAACACGCGGCCAACCACGCATGCCCCCCAACTTGTCTATTCTTGTCTTCTCGTCTATTTAAGTATCCAAAGCTTTCATTGTCATCGTACGTCTAGTATGTGTGGCACTCCTATGTTGTGAACTGTTGTTGTAAAATCTATCCATACTACTACGTGTCTCTAAATTTCTTCTTTCCTGTCATATCTCAATGCGAAACAGAGGAGCTAAACTGTTACATCTCATCTTAAAGTGTTCGCGTCAATTTCTCTCGTTTTAATTTTAAGCTATTATTTTCCTGCCAGCTCCTATTAGTGCAACCGCCCATTAACTTATTCTTAAGTCTGTCTTTTGTCTTCTAGTCCTTTCACTACACTCACCTGTCTCAGGACATCTTTATCCACCATCTCTGCCATATTTCATCAACATCGACCGTTCTCTCCCTCGTTATATATTCTTCTCTATATCCCCTCCTCCTCCACCTTCTTCGTTCTCAACTGCAAAAAATGCTTGCAGTCTCTTTGTTTTTTGTGCAAGTGACAATTCTTCATATTGACCTACTCCTTGAGTCTCTAACACGGCATTTCTCTATATAACATTTTCTCATTTCTTCCTTATCTCTGTCTCCCAACCCGATCTGCCTCGTTACTGTCCATGTATATAATGAACAGGAATGGGCGAGAAGCAACTTGCTCCCCTTGCTTCTATCTCATAGGTCATTGTTGATCTACTTTATATTACTTCATCCCTCCCGGATAATCAGTCTCATGCTCTGCACTTTTGCTGGTCTTACATAATGTGCTTTTTACTGCTTTTTCTAAATGCAATTTTCTCCCAGGTTTAATTCCTTTAGTTCTATGTCTTTCGATTTCCCTCCAACGTAATATCCCTTTGTCAGCTACTTTAAAGCCTTCTATGGTCTATCGATAAGCTGCACGTGCCGACCATGTGCTCCTGATCAAATTTATCTCAATCTCTTTTTCTATATTCATTTTTCTTATACGTCGTAACTTACACTACCATCATTATAGAGTCGTATTCTATTCCACACGGTTTTAATACCATTTTGCCCGATTCTTCATAGCTTGTGTCTCCACCACCTCCTCTCCGCCTTCTATTCTAAATGCATTTCATAGATTTCGCAGGGCCGCCTGAACATTAATTGCAATACCTTTCTATTAGTTTTCACATTCTAGATTTTATCTCCTTATTTATATATTGTTAGATATATTTACTCCATACTCCATCACCAGGCACACATAATCTCTCCAGACACCTGTGTTATTAACTAAAGATTTATCAATCCGTCTTGGGCTCTTCAAACTCCCATTTCCTTCATGACATCTCCTGCAAACTATTTCCATCTTTTCCACCGCTCTTTCCGTTCTTCAACTTTCAACTGCCACATCGTCTTCCTCCTCCGTGAATCAATCCACTCTTCCTCTCTCTCCATTCTTCCCTAACAAAATTCAAGATCTTCGCAATCTCTGCCTTTGCAAACGCCACTCCACATTTCGATCACTCCAAGTAAGAATACTCGTAAGAATCTCTCCAATCTCTCGTCAATTCTCCTCTAATTGGTTTACTTATTTGATCCTTTTTCGCCCTTTATAAGAGCTCGTACCATTTGGTTGTCGAGCTTATTATTCCTGTTAAATTCTAAGCTATATTAAATAAATACCTAGCTTTTTTACGCCTGTTCACATCTTCTTCTCAACTCGTATACCGATATTATTTCCCAGTAGGTTTTCTTTTTCCAACCTTTTCACTTCTTATCAGACTCTAACCTACACTCTGGAGACCCATCTATTGTCTCGGACTAATCTTCTTCTCCTATATCGCTTTTAATTCTAAAATTGCAATTCTCATCTCAATCTCATTATCACGCCACTTTTATATTATATATATTATTTAATTATTATTTATTTATAATACTTATTAATATACTTATAAAAATAGTATAGGTATATAGTAGTAGTACTGATATGCTAATATATATAGGAATAATAATGTGATATATATTTATATATTGAATAAATGATATCTCTCATTATAAGTATGAATAGTTACATTTATTATCATAATCATATCCTATTAATGGAATTAATATACTAGCATGAAGATACCTATATTGTGGTATAATTCGTTTGTAGGATTAAATATACTTTGGCGGCAGAGTAATCTGACGTATAATATTTATATAAACTATCATATTTTATAAATAATAGACGGGGTTATGTGGTAGTATATGAGTTAATCTGGTTGGGTCCTGTGGCAAGTATAGAAATATATAGGCCAGCCTCTAGAAGAGCCAGAAATCATCATCTCAAAAACTACAATAGCTACAGGAAAGAAACTACAATTGTTGGAATCCTGGAAAAATTTAGTTAGAAAATGCTAAAAAAAAAAATAAAAAAAACTACAATTAACAACAGGGAAAAAGAATATATTTTTGGAATCCTTTTAAAAATGTAGTAGGAAAAGTTAAAAAAAAAATTGCTTTTTTTTTTTTTTTAGGGAGCTCGAGCTGGCGGGGGACAGAGTATTATGTCATATATTATTTGTAAAGGGTATTACACCACGGCAATGTAGGGGGCTCGAGCGACGGGAACACAGGGGGGGACGTTTTCCCATACCCCGCGAGGGGCGGAGGAAACCCCCGCGACACCCAAATACCAAAGGAGCGGGGGTTCCGGAGACTCCCCGGAGGGGGGGAAATAGTCCTACTCTTTCTGTTCCCCGGAAAGCTGAGAGACCCCCGACTCCTACATCGGTGCGGTATTTACCCTTGGGGTATCCTTAGTTAAAAAAAATTAACTATCTAGAAAGGCCTATTATTTTAACGGATAACCGATAAAAAGGTCTCCTAAATAGGCTTTTTTCCTTGTTTTTCTATAATTTATTCTTTTTTTTTGTATCTATTTTTAGTTTTTTTTTTTTTTTTTTTTTTTTTTTTTTTTTTTTAATACTTTTCCTAACTAAAATTTTACCAGCATTCCAACAATGATTATTTCCTTTTCCTGTAGCTACTGTAGTTTTTAAGATATGGATTGTGGCTCTTCTAGATGCTGACATATATATATATATATATATATATATATTATATATATATATATATATATATATACTATATATATATATATATATTATAATATATATATATATATATTATATATATAATATATATATATATATATATATATATATTATCTTATATGTTATATATAATGGTGAAACTAAGAAAGAATTGGTACCAGATTATCTCGAAACTATGATAGGTACAAGAAAAACTGAATAGACATATATGTAATTCAGCGTATGAAATGTTGTATGGCAAAATTGTAAAAAGTTTTTGATATTTTTTTAAATGTTTTTTATATCTCCAAAACTACATGGGTATTAGTAGATTTAGTAACATTCTTAGACTTCAGCGTATGAAAGCTTGCAAGAAAAAGATTTTTTTTTTTTTTTAACTAAAAGGGAATTACACCCAGGGTAAACCGCAAAGATGCAAAGAGCGGGGTCTCTCGCGCCTCCTGGACGACGGAGAGGAACTATTTTTCCACCTCCGGGAAGGGTCTCGGAAACCCCCACTCTTTTATTTGGGTGTCGCGGGGGTCTCCGCCCCTCCCCTACGGTACTGGATGTGCCAGAAAGGCTTCGCTCCGCGCTTGCTGTTTCACGTCGCTCGATCCTTCTAAGTCACGTTGAATATATACGCTGATAGTGGCTCGAGTAGCTATGTTTTATTGTTTTTAATGGTAATCGAGAGTTGCTCATCCATTCAGTAGTTTTGTTTAGACAAAAAGTCTTAAATACAGGCAATTAATTTAAAAGACACTTATAACTCAATCATTATATTTAATATTTTTTTTCTTAATTCTGATTCTGTGTCCGAGCTAAGTACGAACATCTTCCCTCCACGCTCCGATTGGGTGACTAGGGTGAGATGATGCGTCTATCAGATATTTTCGTTCGTATCAACTATTATAACTAGTTTTCGAAATATATTTATTTCTATATTGTTCAACATTTTTGCTAATCTTAATTTATTCTAGTGAATTAGGTCATATCTATTATATTTATATATATTTTATATATCTATCTTAATATAATTATTATTATATAGATATAATATATATAATATATTATTATATATTTAATATATATTCTAAGTGTAGTGTCATTGTGTTATAGTTATGTCAGAGCGCCCATGTTGAAACCCCTCAGTTCCTATGATAGAGCAGCTATTATATATATATATAGAATATAATCTAGTATGATAGCACACACACCCCAGCTGCAGCTAAATAACACACGCAGAGTCAGCAGCCTCAGCTAGCAGTAGATCATTTATATTCGGGTACTTTATTGAATTACTTACCTTGCGCTATTACCGGTGGTGTGCTAGCCAATGCGACACTCTTTGCTCATGTAGAGTGCCGCATCCAATAGATCAAGACGAGTACAAGAAATCCAACTATGGGAGATGTCAAATAGGTTGCTATGTGTAGAAATGAATAGTGAGTTTATTAATTTTTTGACTTTTGTATATTAATTATTTTTATTTTTTCTATTTGTTTTTATTCTAAATTAGGTTGATAGGCATTCGTTTGCTTTTGCAATGTAAAAGTTTAAAGCAATTTATTTTGCTGTGCCTGGGATCTTTTTTTTTTTTTTTTTACTATTATTTTAATTATTTGGCTTAAAGTTTTAAAAAAACTTTAAAAAAAGACCGTTTTTGGAGTTTTTTTATTACTATTCTGATGGTGGCGTCGGGATGTCGCACCATTCCCCTATAGCTTAATAAACAGATGTTAGAGTTATCCAGTTTAGCGCTATGTAGCTTATCAGTTTATTGTATATAATTGTGATTAGGGAAGAAATTCTTTAGCAAAGTATGTTATGTGGTGGATGGATTTTTGTTTAAATAAATTGTGATATTTGTTTTTTTAATGTTTGAAACGATTCATTTTGTAAAATTTATAAATTTGATCGTATTAAAAAAACCCAGAATATGAGATATTGGTTATCAAATATAGGGAAAATATAATTAGGTTACGTTAAAAATTTGCAATCGGTTACGGGTGTTGTAAGTAAAACTAAGAGTTAAGAATTCAATAAATGGTTATATGATCTAAGTTGTGAGTGATTAAATAATTTAACAGATGACTTTTTTACTGAGAATACATTTTAGTTTTTTTCTTAATTATTAGGTTTCAATTTAGTTTTCCATAAGTGGTATCTGAAAAATTTTGCTACATTTATGAAAGAATTTTACTTGGACAATAATTAGTAGTACTTATAATCCGAATGTGTATCCCACTTAGGAACCAATTTTAACTATGCCTCTCCTCACCTACATGGAGTGCGTTCCTTATTAGATTTAGCTTCAATCCACTGTTTGCTCAAATAGTTCAGTAGTATACTCATTTGCACTCCCTTTTCTGACTATTTTATTGTTCTTCTTATGGACAAAGCATTGTCCACTGTTTATGCCTTCGGGCTCCCTTGTACTGAGATGTGATCGCAATAATTTTATTAGTTTTTCTGATTGTTTGTGTAATTCATTGAGTTATTTAAATGTGTGTTAATATCTGCATAGTAAACAAGAAATAGTACATCGATTTCGTTAGTCCGTTTTATGCTGGAATCGATGTGTTTCCGAATGTCCGAAATCGGTATGTGTTGGTGTTCTCCATAGAAATGTATGCTGATCAACGATATTCCTCGACATCTAGCTACTTTTTCGGACTTTCTGTGTAATGCCGAATCCTCTGATCTCGATGTGTAGGAAAATTTTCGTGATATCCGATACTTCGCAGAATCTCAGTCATATCTCCCCGAAATCCTCGATTTCCTCAGCGCACAGCGTATCGGATTTTGCGAATAGTTTCCGATATACGAACCTCCTTCCTTGATTCGTTATTGGAGCTTGTGTAACTAATACCTCTGTAAAATTCGAATTCCTGTAATAACCGGATATATCTGAGATTCCGTCCCATTATAAACCTTAGATCTATTTATATACATTATTATTATCTTATATATATTATATCTTTTATTATAATTTATTAATATATTATATTATATTACTTATAATTATTAATATATTTTATATATATAATATATACTATATATATATATTATTATATTATTAAATAAATAATAATATAATATATATATAATATGTAGTATCTAATTATATTATATTATTATTAATATTTTTATTATCTATCGTGCGTTCCTTACTAATAGGTATAGTATACCCTAATTATTGTTCTTACTCAACCGGTCACCTGATTCACCTTATTCTTTAATGATATGATATATATCGAAAAGTCTCACACATGACCAACTCTTTCTTAAAAGAATATTTTAAAGAGATTATTAATTAAGTAACAGTTTCCACATTTTTCTATTCTCTATACAGAGAGGCGTATCTCTCAGTTCGGTGGAAATCTGATTAACATATCGCAAATTTTTTGGCCTGCAGTATTTTTTTTTTACATAATTGTAACTTTGTGATTACTGACACTAAAACAAATTAAATTTTAAAACTACGTGCATGAAAAAGAATTATTGCTTTTAATGTGTATTTTTGTAAATTTATAGAAAATATTTGAAAAACAATACTTATGTAGCAATAAAAACGTCTGTGCAAATTTTGTTCATATTCTGCGATTTTCAAACATCTGACATTTATCATTTGTGGCTCTTAAGCTAACGAGTCTGGCCCCCCTGATCAGGCCCGGACTGGCTCCATTGGGGGCCCTCGGCTAGAGATTGAAAAGGGGCCCCGCCCCTTAGAGGAAATTTAGAGGGAATAGATTATTATAATATATAATTTTTGAAAATTAGGCTTACATGCTTAAAAAGCAAATTTACCTATTTTGTCACTTGGAAAATAGTTGAGTAAAAAAGTAAGCTTTTGCTGATGTAGTTTACTTTCACAATAAATATTTATATAATTTTTGTATACCGTACCTAAACTAGTTCCCTGCTATTAAAAATAAGCATACTAATTAATTACGAGTGGTTTATTACTTAAAAATGAGATTGAGTAATATTTTTAGTTTTAGGCAACCAAATCACACTGTTGATTTTAGTTTTGAAGCCATATTTTTCTAAATCCTACTGTAATACCTCAGTAAATATTAAAAAGGGACACAAGTCACAACGGTAATAAAAAACCAAGCATATTAAAAAGAAAAACAATGTCCTCTTTAGCCATGTGTGTGATTTAATTGTTACAAATTGTAGAATATATTTTATAACAAAAAGAAAAATGGCTCTACAATACCTTGGTACAGAGTACAGACACAGCAAACTAAGAAAGGTTATGTGATAGTGAAAAGTTGTTTACTAACCTAACAGCTTTTTGGCCAGTTCTTCACTGGTCCTGGCTACTTCATCTAAAATAACATATTTATCCAAGTTATAAAATAAGTCTCTTTCTACATTCATGAAAAGAAGATTAGACATAAGGTCTTAGATTAAAGTAGATCTAAGTCAATTCTTAACTATTTTAAGTTTAGAATATACCCCTTCACAGGTGACTTGTGTACAGGGTATGGTTAGTCCAAATTTGTAAGCTACATATAGGTTGGTAAACAATCCAGATGGTGAGAGTTCAAAAACAACAAAAAAGGCGCCATGATAAACACCGAAAACATTGTTGTCAGAGCAGTAACCATATAGATTTTGTCTTCTTCAAATTCAAATTCTACATCGCCAAATTCACAGATTCTTCAGCTCAATTTAGATTGTCTTGTTTTCTTTAATGTTAGTTTTTTCAGCCATTGTAAACTTTCAATACTGATCTGCAAACTGTTTCAGCTTTCCTCATTCAATAACTGATTTCTTTCAACTTTTACAAAGTTTAGAAATACCTACAAGGAACTTTCGTAGGAAAACTAGCAAGCATTACGATTTTCATTAAATTTTTTTGGGTCTAACCAGGAACGAATCTCTAAAATTTCTTGGTCTTGGGCTGATTTGCTTCGGATATCAGACCTTGAATACATCTAAAACGCCTGGAAAAAAGGACACTTGTATATTTTGAAGCAGTTGAGCTCCAGGAGCTTCATCTATTTATTTTTCACCGGCATTTCCTTTTTCTTTGAAGTTCTTTTTCCTTGAAACTAATTCTACTTCAACATCAATACTGTTATCTTCTAAATTTGCTATTAACTTTGGTTGCTTCACACATTGTTGTGACTACAGAGCCTGAAAGTGTTTATCACTCCTTTTATCTCCTTCTTGTTGAAGCAGCTTCTCTACGCAAGTTCCATGCTGTAGAATAGTCAATGGTTTTGCTTTGTAAATATTTTGAAAAGGTGATTAAGACAAGAAATAAATCTAAATTAACAATAATAAGTTATTTTCAAATTTGGACCATTGACATTAAATTTCTTGCCATGAATTTGTTCGACAGTCAAAACTTCCATTTATATTTCTTTTACAACGGTAATAAAATTGAATAGTTCCCTGCGCTTACACTTTCCTCACTTCTTAAAAATCCCTCATGCGAAATTGAAGAAGATGCTTTATGTGCCTTCCACCAGCCTTGTAAGATCGTGCCTAATTTTTTTGCAACCTGTGCATTTTTTTCATGTGCATATGTTTTCTTTTTGTTTTCTTCTCCCATATCGGACCATTCTTTTACAAGACGACGCTTAGGAAAACCCAGCAGATTTGTTCCACACAATCGCAAAATAAGTTTTCTGGCTTGGAGCAACGTTACTGGTTGAATTCAGCTACACCACGTTCAGCATGTGTCCCATACAGTGATGTAAATAGATCTTCATTACTAAAAATGAGCTTGTAGACCGTTATAACAACCTTTCATATTGTTAGCCTCCGTCAAATGAACGAGCAATAATATTTGATGTTGCAATGCCACACTTGGCTAATTCTGATTTTGTAAGCTCGTACAAAGCCAATCCAGATGATTCATCGACTACTGTTATTTCTAAAAAGTCTTTCATATATCTATCCCTTGAAAGACATAGGGGACGCA
>JABUQX010086979.1:37500-52417 GCA_015478945.1 Trachelipus rathkii
GTATGTGTATGAGATGTTTCAGATTGACGTGAATGGAGCATAGTGTTATTTGAATATGCAAAGATAACTCTTTCTTTTGATTAATTGAGTAGGAATGTTTTTAATAATAAGGGTATCTTGAGGCGTGTGGGGGTGAAGCTTGTTGTATAAGTTAGAAGAGTGTAATGCTGGTGTGTATTATTTTCTCCTCTAGCTGGGGGGGGGGGGTCTAGAATGTTGTTACATGTGTTATGTATAGCGCGCGCGCGCGCGCGCCGCGCGCGAGTGTGTAGCTCGGGATATATGAGGTGGAATGTTTTTACGTCTGTTGAAAAGTGGCACCAGGATCTGAGGCGACAATGATCTCTAGATGGGCTTTTAAGGGAAGAATATTTGTTTCTGTTAGTAAGTGGTAGATAGGTGTGAAAAAAGGCAGTCCGGTATTATCCTGAAAGCTTTATCTTGAATTAAGTTTCTAGATTTCTTCATTGTTTTCATTGATATTTAACTATAGAGTGCGTCTCGCTCGTGGTCAGGCGAGCAGTTACTGTGAGTAGTCATAGTTTAAGCAGGAGCTGATGTATTGTCTGTATACTATTATATTTTTATTATATTTATTGACACTAGGAGCACAGATCTATAAGCTGTGAGTGCGCTCGGGGAGGAGTGAATGCAGCTAGTGCAAAAGGAGCTAAGCTAGTGGGTGCTCGTAAATGTCAGTCGAGTGTGGTATCTCTCTGATGACTATCTGTGTGTTATAGAACTGCTGAGATGGATATTTTATTTTCTTGTTTGGGTAAGTAATGATATGAAGGAATTTTATGGTGAAGCAGTCATTATGTTTGTTGATAGTCACTGTTGCAGCTGGTTTAAATATTGTTGTAGTTCTCTGCATGCTGTATTTACAGAGGAATTTTGAGCTGTGATTGTTAGGTCGTTTTCATAGCTATTGATTTTTATAGAATGTGATTTAAGATGTGGTTGGTGATCATGCATAGCAAGGTTAAAGAGTGTTTATGAAAAGATGGCTCCGAGGAGGACTTCATTATATAATATGTGTGTACGAGAACAGTGGCGTCCTTGCTTTGACTCTAACTGTACAGTGTCCACACGAAAGGAAATTTTATATTTTTTTTTTGGTAATTGATGTTTATGTCTGTGTTTAATATTTTGTCTACTAGAAGGTGACAGGAGACTGTATCAAGCTACTTGTTGGTATCTATTGCTACTAGGAAATAAGAGAAAGGAGGAGTTTGTTTAAAATCTGTAAGGATGTTTTGAGTTAGATCGGTCAGAAGAGTGGTAGTATTTTTTTCTTTTTTTTTTTTGTCTAAGTATATATTTTGTGAAAGGGGTGATTCTATTTAAGATTAACTTTTCGAGTACTTTGGATATTTTTTCGAATACATTGAATATTTTAGAGAGTAATGATATAGGTCTATACGAAGCTGCATTATTAGGTTATTTGTTTGATTTAAAATGGAAATCATGTGTGCGTCTTTACAGAATGGGGGGAAGTGTTAGTTAGTTTGCCATGTTAAGCAAAATACTCGAGCTAGGGCTGCGATAGCTTGGTTCCTAGGTGTTTGAGTTGAATATTGGATATTTGGTCCGGTTCTACTGCTTGTGAGTTTTTTAACTTTTTGATAGTGTTGAGTATTCCTATGGGAGTGAATGGGTCATTTTATCTGGTTTTTAGCCTTTTAAGTCGTTTAGTTGTTTGAATATTGGTGGGAATTGTATGTTTATTGCTGAATTTTGAAGTGTGACATAATAGTATTGAATTGAATATTTTGTCGAGAGATTTTAATCTTTTGCTTACGGTGGGAGTTGAGTTTGTGAAGCATGGTTTTTTTTAATGAACGGAATAATATGTTTATTGGTTTTTTATAGCTTAGTATTTAACTGTAATGTTGCCAATTTTTCAATTTCTGATTTAGGTAGATTAGATTATTTATTTTATTGTTCAAGTCTATGATTTGGTTGAGCTGGTCTTGATTTGGTTGTCTAATTTGTAGGAGAGAATTTCTTTCTTTAATTAGGAGATCGATTTCTGGTGAGAAGTTTCGGTTGAATTGTTTATGGTAGCCATGAGGGTTGTATTTTTGAATTATTTTATTGAAGTGTTGCATACTTTGTTAAGAGAGAAAAAGTCAATTGTTTGGAAGGATTGTAGGTCTAGTTTATGAGGTTAGTAAGAGCTTGTCAGATTGCCTTCTTGTAGTTGATATATGTTTTTTTAAAAGGTGTTTATATGGGGTGCTTATGTTGAATTGTGATTCGTATTGGGATGCGATCAGAGGAGAGAACGTGAGAGGTTTGCCATGTAGTGGTTACTTGAATTTGGGGGGGGACAGTAAAAATTTTGGGGACGTAGAGTTTTGGTTATGTTGAGAGGTCGTAGAGTTGGTTGATTTCTGATGTTGAGAATACTATGTGAATGTAAGTTGTCTATGAGTGTGTCACCTCTTAATGTGTGTGTGAGTGTGAGTGTGAGTGTGAGTGTGAGTGTTAAGTCATTCAGGATGATGTGCATTAAAGTTCCAGGTCAATATTATGTTACTATATTGGGTTAAGGGGGATAAATCTGGGATATAATCCCGTGGGCAATGTTGAGATGTAGATTAATGGATATAAAAATTAACTAAGATGTATGTTTTTTTATTGACTTGTACTTCTATTAATTGGTGCATGGCCAAGTTTGGATGGATGTTTAGATGAATTCTTGCTTTATCTTAGGGTTGTGTAGTTGGGAAGTTCATTGAGGTAAGTGTGTTGGGTGAGGTTGTATTTCTGTGTAAGTACGGTATGATTATATTGCACTTAGTTAGAGAGTGGTCTAGTTTTTTATAGTGACTCTCAGCTAGTCTCACCATCGCGGAGATAGGATATCAGGAGTGACAGAATGTCGATTGAATTATATGGGTAGGGGATGTGGGTTTCTATGTGCGAGTTCCGCATAAATAATTAATAGAACCATGATGGAAAATAAGCATTGTGGGTTTAAATGTTGGTGCATTTTTAGTGAAAAAAGAGTTGTCATATGTTGCATAATATTGAGATTCATCCTCGACCATATCGTCTTTTACATTTGCAACATATATATGCTCTGGGACCACAATTTAATTCTATATCACCGGCTAATAAAAAGGGGGTTGTAAGCTGTTACATAAGGGCCAGCCCTTAGGGCTTGTGCCCTATACCGCTACAACCTCCCTTGCGGAGTACCCCAAAAGACGTGGTCTTCACGCAATCTCTCTGGGGTGATCTCCTGTAGTGAGGCTCATTCGGATGAAAAATTGTTCGGTTTATGTAGTAAGACTCATTCGATCCAGCAGTCAAATTTTTCAGGCTTGTGAATAGTTGGGCGCGTAGATGCATCATAAATATGTATGTGTATATTACTCTCCTGAGTTTATGTGTGCATGAGGACTATAATTAAGAGTAAAAAGTTCCAAGCATTGTGCGCTACATAGATTCTTCATATTATCAATTATTCTCACACCAAAATAGGACTATGCCAAGCTTCATACTTTGCTGTACGAGCGAAAAAAAGTACGAAAACTCTCGCACGCGGTGAAATTTTTGTTCTTCCAGTGAAATCGTCACGGATAATATTTGAAAAAAAGAATTTTTTGTTTTTCTCTCGTTTTTTTTTTCTTTCGTTCCATTCTCTCTCTCTCTGCTCTTCCTTCTCTCTCTCTCTCTACTCTCTCTCTCTCTCTCTTCTACTCTCTCTCTTCTCTCTTCTCCTCTCTTTCGTATATATAATTATGTATTATATATTATACGGATATATATTATATATTATATATTATATCTATAGATATATATCGTATTTGTATTAATTAGTGTAATGATATACATATTGGATATTAATGGTTATATTCATGTTTATAGTACTTATGTTATAATATATATAAAGTATATCTTATATATTATATATATTATATGTATTATTTATATATATATAGGATATATATATATATATATATATATATTTATCTATATAGCTAATTGTAGTAATTGGTTGAGCTCCTACAGGATTGCTCAGTAATCATAATTTTATGGATCGGTTATTTCTGTTGTAATAATATGTCAGGGAGTGAACGATCTGTTAAATTACATTCAGTTTTCGGGGTAACCTATCTAAGCCTAGTACTTAACTACCATTAACCTATAACGCTGAACCCTTACGACCTACGCTACGACTAACCTAACGTGTATTCCTATACCAACAAGATGCTTTAAATGTACCTAACCTACAATATTAGCGAGTTCAACCACTTACAAATGTCATATATATATATGTTATGTAATTTATAATAATTATTAATTAGTAGCTTACTTATGACGTATATATTATTATTAATGATATATAGATATATATTTATATAATTTATTATATATTATTTGATATATATGATCTGTATATATATATATGAATATATATATATAGTGTATTATAGTATATAGTATAGTATAGCGTATATATATATTAATATATAGTATTATAAGGGTGATCTAGACTGTTGTCGTTTGGAATTCAGGTACTGAGTATATAGTAGTATGTATTATTCTAGTACGGCTATATTCATATGATTATGTTTATATATATAGTAATTAGTGTTAAGATTAATATTTAGGAGATATGTACTACTATATAATTATGTATTACTAGAATAGATTATATATACGAAAGTTCTCTACGTGTCAAATGCATGGCAACAACAGTCTTTTTTTCCATCGTTTGAATGCCTTACATTTCTTGTAAATTGTTTGGTTGTTAAATAAAAATTCTTATAACTTTATTTAAGTAGTATTTACCTTTATAAATAGTTAAAATAAGTTAAAATATTGTGCTCATAATGGAGTAAGTGAAGATTTTATATTGAAAAATAAGCCCCTTTTTTTTTTTTTAGAAAAAAAAAAAAAGGCCCTTAAAAAAAACAAACAACTTAATTTTAAAAATCTGGAAGGCTACATTTCTGTAAATTTCAAAATCACATCCAAACAAGTAATGTTTTGTATATATATCAGTATACTCTATATATTATATATATATACTATTATATTATACTATATAGTATATATTATATATATATATATAATATATATATATATATATATTATATATACTATATAAGCTCTGCTTACCTCAATCTATAATCTTCAAGGGTACGCCACTTGATATATATATATTATAATTATATGACGTGATTTATATAATAGTTGATTAATGCTTTATTGTGAGTATATATTATTATGTAGTAGTATATATACTGATAGTACTTAGTATATATAATATTATTATATATATTATATATTATATATTATATAGTTTGCTATATATATAATTATATATATTATATATATATAATACTATTATATATATATATATATATATATAAGTATAGTATATAGTATATTATTATATATATATATAGTATATTATGACTCAGCCAAATTCATATTTGATTTATATATGACTCATATTGTCATTTTCCAGTGGAAAAATAACAAAGGCTTATACTGTTCTGCTTCAATAATTAGAATTATAGGAAACATATAATATTCTAGGACAAGTTAGACAGCCAGAAAGTAGCGTAAGTAAGTGGTGATAGAAATTGGGTGAAATGATGGATTCATTCACTAACTTTACTCAATCCAGTAGTTATAAATTACTTTTATACTTCGATTGCAATGCCTACACAATAAAATTTTATAAAATAGCGGATTTTCAAAATATATAGTCTAGCGAGTTGTGTATCCACACGGAAAGAATTTTTAACTTTTTTATTAGTAAAAAACGTTTTATTTAGAATTGTTTATAACATAAACGCTGTTATTACATCCTCTATCAAAAAAATTTTAAAGATACATTCATTTGTATTTTGTATTTAAATTTTAAGAATTCTTTTCTTCATTCTCATTTATTTCAAATATTTAAAAGTATATCTGTGAATATCTTGAATAAAATGCACCTAGGCTCACTGATAATGAAAAAAAAATATAGTTGTAATTAATGCATATTTTAGTAAGTTTTTAAAATATCTCTCTAAATGTTAAAAATAATAGCAAAATTTAAAAAAGTAACAGAAAAACACTTGCAGCTTTTTTTTTTTATATTTTTTTTTTTTTATTTTTTTTGGGGTGGGTTATTAATGTCAACCCTGCCAAATTGAAACTACAGCAGAAACTATTCAATCATCTAGCAATCCAGGTACAGCAGATATCTACGCATACGCTGAAATAAAATGTTTTGTGTCGTTTCAGAGAGCTCACGTTTCCCTTAACGAGCTTGGAAAGGAATAATTCTAAAGATTCTAACCAGCACTAGATAAATGTAAAGTTAGCGATAGAGATGATGTTCATATATTGACAGTTTGCGTTTGGTAGCTGCACTAATTTGTAAAATCAGGAAAATATCTGCGGATTTGATCATGAGCCGCTACGTTTCATAGTAAAAGAGAGTACTTAGAAGAAAAGTTCTCGGTTAGCAAAGGAACATTAGGCGTTAGATCTAAATTTAATGACTAGAAATTAAACTTTGTGGTTATTCTCAGGGATTCTAAAATGCTCCCTGATATTAACGAAAAAAAATATCAGTTGATTGTCTTCCAGTGATAGCAACAGCTTTCAACGTAGAACAGCTTCTAGGAGTTTCAGAATTTTCATCAGAAACAGGTAAGGAGGTATCATCAGCTGTGTTTGATAAAAAACAGGAATGATCACGTCTGTACACTGTTGAGGCTTTTGATTTTTGAAACAACTGCCAGTAAAACAGGGAGGCTAAGCTGCGCATGTTATATTCTCGAACAAAAGATAAATCGTTATATCATGTTTTATGCTTGTCGACATCACATGATGAACTTTTATTTCAGGGAGTTTTCAATAAAGTGCAATTTTCACCCACTAATGAGCTAGAGATCCCTTTATTTAAAAAATTTCCAAAAACGTGAAGCAATATTAACAAGACACATTATTTGACATGAGAGGCAGATATAGGAGTAAGAACAATACCAAAATATGATGTAAATAAGGTCTTACAGTATGCCCAAAATAAAATTGAAGAGGATCAGCCTCTTCACAATTAGCAAGGTATTTTGGAACTACCAATAATTTGTTCTAAATAATATTCCATCACGCGGAATACAACAAAGAACATATCACTTTTGGGATGGATGGGAAAAGCGATTTAATGCTTAAAAATATATCTATATATATATAAAACAATTTAAATTAACACCGCAGAAAAGAAAACACTAAAGCGAGTTTGCTGCTTTATAATAAAATATTATGTGAAAGCATAGTTTTCTAATACAAATTCAATTAGAGCTCTCAGGAACTACATTAATTTTCTTAAAAATCCTTTTGAATACGAAATCAAGAAAAATCAATTGCTAAAGAGGCAATCTCATAAAATTAATAGTCATTTATGGTATTTAAGTGAGGAATGTGCAGCCTTTTCCATATATGATGAAAGAATAAACTATGACATGAGAAGAAAGGTTGTCCATATATTAATAAACAATGCATACCGTCACAAACTATTGAAACCACGGAAACCGAACATCAAGTCGAAAAATAACTAATAAACTGTTCACCAAAGAGGATGATTTGGAATATTTCCCGAATAAAAATCTTCTTTTAGATTTACTTAGCATCAGGTTGCAAAATATATTTATCAGGTTTGGTGTTTCGTAATAATTCCTACAAGCTGATCCTATTGATTAGAAAAATCAAGAAAGTTATATGAAAGGAAGAGAAGTTGTAGCTTTCTTTATTAACTGGTTGTAGTCTGACTTGTAGACGACACAGAAGAAAGAGGATTAAAAATAACTTAAGAACGATAAATTTACCAAAAACGAAGAACAAAACAATTTTTTTTACAGGCAAACTAGAAACTAATAATTATAAAATCTATCATTGTGAAATTTTGTAGTACATATCTATATATTTCATATATTTTTATATGTTTTTAAATAAATCGAAGTTTCAAATATAATTCTTTGGTAATTTGAAACTAGATATGTAAAGTAGATTAGTCTTTCTTCTTTTTATTAAAGGTAATGAAAGACTGTCGAAATAAAAACCGGGTCATACCCGTGACATACTGAAAAGAAATAAATAATAGGTTAAGTCCTTATTTTCCGATTATATTGTAGGTATACGAATACTCATTCAACTACTATATTCAAAATAGAATCAACATTTGCTGTTATTGTCTTTTTCGAAATGTTAAGCATGATAAAATTTGATATCAATATAGTTTGTAATTTAATCATGTTTTCAAATTTTAACCTCGATGGGGCACGAGTTAATATTATCCGATTGATCTGAAATTTTTAATAGATTGTTTAAACATGTAATGGAACAAGTCTACCGGGTTCTACCTTTTATTTTCGAATTTTCGAATAAAAAATTTAACCTCTAGATATAAGAACCAGTTTAATATATATATATATATATATATATATAATAATACAAATATAAATAATAAAATAATTATAAATAAAAAATATGAAATAAAAACAAAATATATTTAATATTATATAAAAAATATAAATAACTTTAACATTAAACAAAATCAGTATATTATATAAAATAGAGACAAAAAAATAATAAATATAAGAGTCTTTATAATAGCATAAAGATAAGAGATATAATATTTATATATTATATATATATATATATATATATATATATATATATATATATATATATATAAATATATATATATATATATATAGATACTATATATATACTGTATTATATATATAGTAAAAATAAATATAAAATAATATAATAAAATATATAAATAAGAATAAATAAATAAAATAACAGATGATAAATATATAAATAAAAAAAAAAAAAAAAAAAAAAAAAAAAAAAAAAAAATAAAAAAAAAAAAAAAAAAATAATATAATAAATATATAAATAAATATAAATAAATTTAATCTAGAAATATAAAAATAATAAATAACATCAAAATTCAGATACTAAAAAAATAATGAAATTTACATAATAGAAAAAATATAATAAAATTAAATAAATTTAAATAAATAATATAGAATAAACTCTATTAGAAAGATTTCTCTTTCAATGTCAGCGAAAGAAGGCACAGCTCTAAACACACACAAACATAATATACACACTATAAAATAAAATAACACCAAACTCAAATATACCACCTAAAACCTCACCTCATACAATCACCACCATCAACAACCCCCACAAACCCCCACACCTCACATATACATAAACATACACAATACTAACACCAACACACATAAAGTAACCACTCTTTCATCTTTAGCAACCTGAAGTACCCCCTCAACATAAACACATATAACCCACACTAATAACCTACAATAACCTAAATACCCAAACACCATAATACCAACCAAACTCACACAATACAATACTACCAAACAACAAACCCACAACCAATAACTAATAACACATACACCTAACATATATAATACACACAATAACACACAAACACTCAATGATATAAAACCACCAAACAAAAAATAAATGAATCCTCATAGCATAACATACAACAAAATCAACAACATCACACTAAACGTTTTAGGCACTCTGGATGTCTCAATAAAAACACACATAATGAAAATAAAACACCAACTTACATACATTATAATAAACTAAAAAATCCTATAAATTAAAACCTACGCACACCTAAACACAACTCTACATATATTTATATAAACGCACTCCTATAAATATATACACAACAATCACACACACCTACACCAACAATACATAAACACTCAATAACAAACCACCCCATACCATACACACTCCCACATAAAACCACCTCACACTGAAACATAAATTTACATATCTGAAATATTATAATAATAACAACTACTCTACTCCTCACAAAATACTCCACTCACTCTCACCAATACACCACATATATCACTCATCCTCACACACACAAAAACTTACTACTCACACAATAAAAATATAAACACATAAACCATGAAAATATACACGTGATACAAATACCCTTCAACACAATCCACAAAAAACATACATAACATACCCAATAAAACAAAAAAGGTGTAAAAGTACAAACCTGTTTTCAGCAATTATGGCATCCAAATCTACTATCCCCATACAACATACACACTACTCACTAAACAATAACTTACCACACCCATAACAATAACTAACATCAAACACAAAAACATACACAAACTACAAAAATATACCTACCCTATACATAACACAAAATAACTATTACCATACATAATAATCACACTACCCAACTACACCAACATACTACCCCACACACACACCCACAAAACACACAAACCCCCTAATAACTCATACTATAAACTTTCAATTCTAATTAAAAATTCACTCACTATAAATCATCACCATACACACCCACAAATAATATAACTCCCCTACTAACATAATATATACCTATATCCTATACTTATCCCCTCACCCCACACTACTACACTAAAAACTAACCACCTACAACTCCATAACCCTCCATAATACTAAAATACTATACCCTAAATCACTACACTACTCACCATACATCCTAAAAGCCTACCAATACACCCACTATAATAATAAATAATAAAAACGTATATATATATCACTTTATCTGACTAACACCGCAGCATAGCACGCACAACCCTAACTAGAATGCGCACCTGAGCACTAATAGCCACCAAAGTAGATAAATAAGTAAGGCAATACGGGATGACGTTATCTAACCACAACAACCTCAAACACCCTGCCACTAAAGCCAGAAGGAAACACGCACAGGAAAACCCTTACAAAGACAACGAGACTTAAACAAACAACCAAAGCGGTGCCGCCGAGGTTGAAAAACGTCACAATGTTCCCTATAGCGTACTAGCGCACTCCACTCACCTAATCAGCTCGACCTCACTAGAGCTATAGACCGCTACCCCATATCACCGAGAAAATAAATACGGACAATAGCGAACTATAAATGAATAATAGAGCCACCAAAAACCCATATATATTTCCTAAGCTATACAATAGCAACGTGAAACCGACCATAATCCTGTAGAAATACACAACGGTACCCTATAGTTGTCTAACCCTAGGTTATTGGCGTTACGGGCAGGGAAACGATTGGATGTACCATTAGCAAAGGCTAGCCACGTCAGGATGACTTCCTCTATTGCGTACAACTTACACCTCAACCCCCTTTTCTAGACCAAACAATAACTCTAGCCCATGAACACACTGCTAAATACGTCATCGCAAAAACCAACCACCCAGGACTCAACTCCTAGTGACACACCCACAAACACCTACCCCCTAGCCAGTTATTCACGAAAACCGAGTACCCGGGGAAGTCGACAAATTGGTTGTCATTAGAAAGGGTGGCTAGGATGCTTCCTCATACCTAAGTGAATCTATTACCCCTTACCCCCCACCTTTCTCTAGCCCTTTTCTAAGAACCACCCTGACATGTCCTCGTCGAAGAATACACCCAGGTATTAGTGCCTACCCCTATGTCTATAGCGGTACGGGGGAGTCGATGTAGCCTGTGTACCTTATAGAGGTGCTTAGGGATGCTTCCTTCCTATGAGCTTAAGCTTACCCTACCCCCCTTTTTCTAGCTTTTATCTAGCATGACAATTAAACCTACAAATCAATATAGAAAATAACGAGGACCGGATAATATAAGATACAAGATACATAAAACATTTCACATAAAGGATATAATAAAGATACGAGGAGTCGAATAGATGCTATAATTAAGAATTGTGCACATAGGCTATGTTACACTATCTAAACGAGTTAAATTACTCCCACCACCCAACTATTACTAACCCATAATCTAGCAAATAACGAATAATATAACTACGAATAAAAAAATAAAGATGAACCAGACATATCAAGATAATATATAAATGTACGTGTTTAAGTAAAACATAAAATATTCAGACACTAGAAAATACTGAAAAAAATCAGAATAATACCTGTGAAAGTTTTAAAAACGAACCGAAGGTTACGATTCAACTCCTAACAAGAAGATATAAGACTATTCGAATAAATTAAACCACTAAACCACTACTTTATCACAATCCGGAATAAAGCGGAATCCCTTTACCAACATAAAAACCATAGCCAAACTATATAGACATAGCAATGTTAGACAAATAGTGCAAAACAAATATATATGCAACATATTAACCATAGACCCAACTCTATGCAGACCAAACAAATCAATATACATGCCAAACATTTATGACAAAACATCAAGTAAAATAAATATTATTAAGGAAAAAAACAAAAATGTAAATCTCAACACGTAATATTAAAAGCAGAGGTACAACTTATATAGTTTATCACGGCAACACGATCCGAAAAAACGTAGAAAAGCGTCTCCTCCTCACAGGAGAAAAAAGTTCACGACGCAGATCTGGATCAAAAAAAAACCCGAGGGTTACATGGAACCGCATCGCACCGACCCGACACCGACGATCACATTCATCTTTCTCACGCCTTATTAGACCAAGTTACATCCGACTTATATATATATCTCAGCTACCTTTTTATTTTATTTTATATATACATGACTATACAAATCTAAAGGTTAAATCGATTATAGAAAATCCGATTTAACACAAAAAACAAAAATGGAGCGCGCTACAGATTTCATAAAAGTGAAATAAATATATAAATAAATTAAAAAAAAAAAATATAAATAATAATAAATAAATAAATATAATAAAAAATAATAATAATATAATAATAATAATAATAAATAACCATACTACAATAAATAATAATAAATTATAATAATAAATATATAATAAATAAAAATAATAAAAATATATCAAATATAAAAAATAAAAAATAAAATAATAAATAAATATATAAATAAAATATAATATAAATATATATATAATAAAATATAAAATAAAATAATAATATAATTAATACCCTCTCATATCTAGCACACCCCTACAGAGAAGAAGGCGCGATAGCAAGCTCAGTACATGATGATACATCCCCCATAACAATATTGGAACCTACACCAACATTAACCTCACTTCTAAAGGATAGACAATTAGCCCCATCAATATTTGAAATAGATTTATAGAACCATTATAAGAATATTTCGAAGTTAACATATGAGCCAATTAGATACACGCCAATACAACGGTACATTGAAATTGAACCTATATCATAAAAAGATTCGTGAAGAAGAGAGAAATTAAAAGTGAAGAATGTAAGTACGAAACAACATAAGTAGTTAACTGAATAATCGAGCAGAAAATATATACTGTTGCAAATATAACAATACGGAGTAAAAACTGATCCTAAACAAAATTAAAAAGAGGAAGATCAAATGATAAAAAAGGCTAAATCTGAACACAACAACATAACCTTAAGCAAAAGTTAAACACAATAGTAAAAAAATAGATAAACTAGAGACCATAACCTCACAACCTAAAACAACAAAAACATACATCACATACACAACACACACACACACACCACAACAAATAAACACACAAACAAACAACAAAAATACACAACAACACAACACACAACACAAACACAAACACACACCTACACACACACACTAAAACACACAAAACCAAATATTAAGTAAAGTTAAACCAAACATAATTTGAAAATATATCGCTATGAAATAAGCCTACAAACAATTAGAAATACCTACAACCTATATAAAGATAAACACTCAAAAAACATTTAAGCATTTATATATAAAGCATTAGAAAAGTAAACAAAACCATCAAGAAAAACTATAAAAAAAAGAAATTACACATTAAATAAAACAAAAAACTTAAAATACAAAACAAACATACAGCCTATATGATAGCCTAAATCAACATTTAGATATACCTCCGACATTTAGAAAATGATACAAATCAAAATAAATAAGATATGTACTACAAACTACTTAATAAAATGAACAAACTACATCATATTTAAAATAATAGATAGAGCTGTAATTTTGACTCATCTATATGAATACAAAGAGAAAAAAAAAAAAGAATAAAAAGGAGGAGAGTAAGAGAAAAAGAAAGAAGAAGAAGAAGAAAGAAGAGGAAAGTAGAGAAAGAAGAAAAGAAGAAGGAAAAGAGGAACAAATAAAGATAAAGAGGAAGAAAGAAAAAGAAAAAGAAAGAAATGAGGAGAAGCAGAGTGGCTTCAAACTCCGATCGTAAATTAACACAACAGTCTTAACATTAATTTATATTTTTATAATTATATTCAAAAATACAAGGTACTTTTATATTATAGAAAAAATTTATATCTTCCATTATACAATATTATATTAAACATTTTAAAATATATAGAATAAAAAAGGTGAAAATTTATATAAATTTCGAGAAATCAAGATTTTAATATGTATAAATTTCAGAATTGAAAGAAGCACGACAAATTTAACACCTCTCAATGTTAAATCAAATGGATATTTTGTAAAAACATTATTAGTTTTTTGAAAAACATATTTCTTTGATGAAAATAAACATTTTTGATTTTTAGAAAAAAAAACAATTTTATTGTAGCATGGGGAAAAACCAATTTTTAAAAAAACAATTAGTTTTAACAAAAAAAAGTGTCAAAAAATTATACCACGAAAAAACATAAGATATTATAGAGAAACCCCTAAAAGCAAATAAGGCAGTAAAAGGAACACTACAGCAAACCCAGCCACCAGGGAGATGATCCCCACCACCACTACAAACCCCCTCGTGTATTTACATGTTTTACTGCTTATACCAAATAACTTAATTAATATAAAAATAAATAATAATAATATATATAACCCCATTTTTCATTTACAAAACATAACATAATCAATCAATATAACACCAATAGTTTTTTTTATCATATCTCACTTAAATAAAACAACAAGAACAATAAAAATATA